>JAHRHZ010000029.1:3957037-3991251 GCA_024137785.1 Ginglymostoma cirratum | reverse complement strand
CCCTTCATCAGATTTTCTGATGAAGGGTTTAGGCCCGAAACGTCAAGTTTTCCTGCTCCTATGATGCTGCTTGACCTGCTGTGTTCATCCAGCCCCATGCTTGTTATCTCATAAACCTGAATGCAAATGGTTTAACAAACAAACCAGGGATGATAGAACAAGGAAATTTAATTTGGTGATACTTGGAATTTCAATATTTTGTAATTTCAATTTTGCTTGCTTCAGAATTTGAAAAGCAGGACCCGAAACGTCAACTTTCTTACTCCTTTGATGCTGCCTGGCCTGCCGTGTTCCTCCAGCTCCACACTGTTATCTCTTGCATTCCTTTGGGAACAGTTTAGGAAACTTTTTAGTAAAGTACTAAATTAAAGTAAATACTGGGACTTCTTTTGATACACATGCAAATATTGCTGGAACTGATGTTTGCAAGACAGTCTTAGCTTCAACTCCTGTGAAGCTTAGTTGATCTTAACCAGATAAGATTTAGCCTTCAAACAACTAGGCTAAGAATAAAGGGGAGCAAAGAAAAGTCATCTAAGCATGTTGTAAACTTGATAGAGTACTCCTTGGAAGCAAGAGTCCAGGATAGTGCATTGTCACAACATCTGCCGCATTCAAACAATATGTCAACTTATTATCTGGGTTCATAGATATTGGCCATAAGAAGAAAAATGTTACCTGTGGAACTCTGTTGATGTCATTTTCAGAAGGCATGGCATAAGAATAAACAAAAGAAGTGAGTAAGGGAATGGAACTAGAAATTAAACATGCTACAGGCTTACTTTGCAATTAATATGCCAAAGAGCCAAAATTAGATTTCTCAACGCCAAGTACATTGTAGGATCCCGGGAATATTCAGGAAACTCATACAACTCATCCAGTTCCATCACATCTGGTCTCACACAAAGGGCCTTTCCACATTCATTGGGCTGATAGAATGGTTGGAAGTAAGGACTCATTCCTGCAACTGACCACAACAAATTCAAAGTTAATTCAATTTATGAATAAGGTAAAGATTAAATTTAGTATATTTTTCTGAAACTGCTATTATACTATAATAAATCTTCATAGTGTTACTAAGATGCTTCACATTTAATTTATAAACTTGAGTTTTTGAAGGATGTGGAAAATTTGATTTATTTCAAAGTTCTGTAGATCTGATTTTGTTTTTAAAAAGCACAATATAAAGAAATGAAGTTATTTTGAACAACGCATTTCTTCGTACTTACAAGTATTGCAATAACTGTTTGTTAAATGCAGACATTTTGCCTGGGTTTACAAACATCTAGATGTATATTATGCTTTGAGATTGATTGGTTTTTCAGTTAGTAACTAGCCAAGGGCAGGGAAAAGACCTTCCCAGCTCAACGCTCCTGTTTCTTGAAACATCCCTATTATGAAACCATTGAGAAACTCAATTATCCTCTTGGAGAACATGTGGAAGAACCCTTCTTTGTGTTTTCTGAGCAAGCTGCCTGTGCCAAGACCCCGATGGTGATGGTGATATCTATCTACACATTCTCAGTGCCAGCTATCTGAACATGCCATATTATCTTTTTCCCCTCAAGAACCAAAACGTATTGGCTGAAAGTGCTTTTACCCCTTTGCAAATACAAGTTTATACAAGATACTTGCAAATTGTAACAAATTCAAGAGAAAGAAATTTCTTATTCCTCAATTTTGTAGGTAAACCTTTAGTTATACCAACAGATACAAATGCCATCCAAATTCTTATTGGGGAAAGGTTTTTTCCAGAAGAACATGTACTGGTTTTAGTAATTTTTTTTCAAGCAGTCCGTGTATGCCTGTGTCCTTGTATTAGGAGCGCTTAAGAGTGTGACCTAATTTCTGGGACAATAATTGCAGGGATTGTCCACGGCTTGCCTGCAGGTGGAGTTGACTCAACCATAGGGAATAATTTGGCCAGAGCAAAAATAGTAGCTTCTCTCATAACCACAAATGGCCAAGTGAAATCAAGGAGTCAAAATGCTGCAGGAAAAGGTTTCAAGAACTTTTCTTTCATCTGTGTAAACGAGTTCTATCTCCAAAAAGTTCATCATATGAGGTCAGGTTGGCACCAAAGACAGATTTGTTCATCCAAAACTTTCCTTGGAAACTTGAATAATGTGAAAGAAGCATTCAACAAATCTTCTGAGACTCAGCAAGTCAACCAAGAGTTAAGTAACATAGCTCAATCAGTTCAAGCCAAAGCAGGAGGAGGAGTTAACTTCTTTTTCAGAATTAGAGGCCTCTTCACAGTCCTGTGGATGGATAATACCTCATTAGACAGTGGTACCACCCAAAAGATGTCAATGGACATTAAGGATTGCTCATTAAATTCCTGATGTAACACATAAGAATCCAGAAGACCAAACACATATGTTGACATTTGTACTTGCTGAGTCTTCACAAGAAGAATATGATCTAGTTTTGTTAAGTATGCTATACATGTCAGATGGTGAGAAAACAATAAAATGAAATAATAGTTATCTTTAATTCCTACACAAATTTCTGAGGAAGCATTTTTTAGTGTGTTAGCAGTGGGAGCCTTACTGAAAGTAATAGGGGAACACGAAAATATCCTTACTATTCTGGATATGGCAGCTCTACTCTCAGACTATATCCTCAAGAACAGTTATTGCTAAGGTAGGAGGTCTTCACTTGATCCACCTGGAACTCCATTGGTAGTCCATATCAAACTTCCA
Organism: Ginglymostoma cirratum; assembly: GCA_024137785.1. Classification (NCBI taxonomy): domain Eukaryota; kingdom Metazoa; phylum Chordata; class Chondrichthyes; order Orectolobiformes; family Ginglymostomatidae; genus Ginglymostoma; species Ginglymostoma cirratum. The sequence goes on along the minus strand of JAHRHZ010000029.1, from coordinate 3,988,546 downwards.
ATTTTATGCATAAACATTTTCCAGAATGAGTATAGTCTGGGTATAACACAGTTAAGGTCTTTAGCATACCCCAATAGACACAAGGAACTTTGGAAAGGTACCGTCAAATCATCAAAATAATAATCAGGACATGCGGTCATGAAAATCCTTGTGATTGGGACAAAGAACTGAAATTTCTGTTGGTTGGCACTCGAGAGTCACCTGATGAATCTACTAGTTTTAGTCTTTTGAACTAATTTTTGGACACGAGGTAAGAGGTCCCCTGAAACTAACCCAGGAATGGTTTTAGACCAGAGGGAGCTCAAAACACCTTACAGTATTGTAAACAACGAAGAATGGGTTGATAAGCATGCCTAACCACAAACATTTCAACCAAAGATTAAGGTGTTAATATTACTGCGTTTACGACATTACTACAAAGTACAATTCAGTGGGCCATATAAGAAGGTACTCAAAAGGTTTGGTAAAGCTAATTATTTGATAGATACCCAAGATCACTGGAAAAATAATAGGTTGCATCACATCAATGTGTTGAAACAGTATCACTATCAGCCACAGGATAAGCAAATACAGATATTTCAGGTAGTAATGACAGTGGAAGATGAAAAGGGTAGTGAGAATGAAGAAGAAAGGGGCCCAGGCAACCCCCAAATTGAGTCCCTTTGGTTAGCTGACACTAAACTATTATGGAGGCTAGCTGGCATGCTTTCATATCTGCAACCAGAACAAGACGACATACGGAATTTGAAGGAATCTACAGCAACAAGCTAGCATGTATAACTTTAGCCACACTTGACATGAACGCAGGGGAATCATTTCCTATGAAACAGGATTCTTAGATTAGGTCCAAAGAAGCAAGCCCAGTGAAAGCAGAAATCAAAGTCAGAAAACCACTCATTTGAACTCTCTCAAAGCAACTGGAGCTCCCCAGTCATATCAATGCCCAGGCCTGATGATTCAAATCAAATTCAGCATCTACAAAGATTCTCAACTAATTCCTTGGAAGTCTATTCGATAGTGTTGACAGTGCCAGATTTATTATCAAAATAAGTTAGCATAAAAGGATACTGGCAGATTCCTCTAATATGCAACGCTAGAGAAATCAGCCTTTGTCACAAAACACAGTCTTTTCACAAGCCAGGTAATATCATTTAGGCTAGAACAAAAGTCTCAATCACTTCCCAGAGATGGTAAATATACATTTCCAATTGGGTGCCTTATCTTTACATCGTAATATGCACTTTCACTTGGAACAATTAAAAGTTTATTTTGAAAGTTACATTCAGCTGACTTGGGTGATGAACCTTACCAAAATTGAGTTTATGAAGAAATGCAGGTACCCTACTTAGGGCAGAGAGTACACCAAAGTCAAGCACTGCTAACAACAACAAAATACAAACTTTAGTGGAATGCCCTGCCCTTGAAACAATAGGAAAACTGAGATTTTTGGGAATGTGGGGTTTCTGGTTTAATTTTGTACAAAACATCAGCACTACAGCTCCTCCATTGGCCAGATTTATTACAAAAGACAGTTATGGTAGTGTAGCCATGCAACGTTTGAAGTGCTAAAATGCAACTTGTTCAATAAATCAGTGTCACCTGCTCCCAATTTCATGAACCCTACAGTGGCAATTGACAGTAGTCAGGCACACAACAGCCAACAGAACTTCAAAAAAACTTAAATAAAAACCAGAAGTGACACTCTATAGTGGAAAAAGAAATTCAGGCATTGTTACTGGTTCTTAAATATTTTGGAAACAACATGCCACAGAGGTAAAAGGAAAACACTGGTACATAATGACCACAAGCTCTTAGCATTTGTGGAAAAATTCAACACCCAAAATGTTGGCCTACAATGGAGATTGCTAATATAGCCTTCTTACTTAGAGATCATAGAATCCCCACTGTGCGGAAGGAGGCCATTCAGCTCACTGAGTCTGCATTGACTATCTGAAGACAATCCCACCCAGCCCCAGACCCTACCCTAACCCAGTAACCCTGCATTTATCATGGCTAAGCCTGCGCATCACTGGACACAATGGAACAATTTAGCATGACGACTTTACCTAATCTGCATATTTTTGCACTGTGGGAGGGTACCAGAGCACTTGGAGCAAACCTATGCAGACATGGGGATAACATGCAAACTCCACACAGACAGAGTCACCCAAGGCTGGAATCGAACCCAAGTCCTCTAGTGCTATTAGGCAGCAACAGTAACCACTGAGCCACTGTGGCATCTATAAAGATAAGTCATATTGTAAAATAATGTAATTCCCAAAGCTTTGTCAAGAATGGAACTTTGTTTGAATTGTCTAAGCATCAAGAAAGTAACAGAAATAACTGTAAAGGTGAGACGGTTAAGATAGTCAAGGAATAAAGCTTTACATTTCATTGGCCACATGGCTAAAGTGTGTGAGAACTATAAACAAAATATTCAAGGCTAGTAGTGTCGAAACCATGCTCTCTTAGCTGGTGGGTAAAAGAACATCCAATGCCTATAAACGACGGTGGGAAACAAAGATAACATGGGACACATGAATGTTGCAATGTGGCAATTGTGTTATGCATGAGGGCATTCTGTAACCTACCAGAATGAGCTTTTCACTTCAATATGAAGATTTCCTCTTTACGTGTGTATGAAATGAAAGATTATTGCCCTGTTTTCCTGAAGTCCTCTTTTTAGCTTGTCAAAGTGACCCCATGACAGTTTGCATAGTCACTGGAAGTTATGTCACATCTCTGGCATTAGTGTTGCATTTTGGGGAATGTGTTTTAATTTACCACTCAATTAGAGCAGATAGCCATACCAAACAGATATACATGTGACCCAAAGAATCCGAAAGACAACGCAGGACAAGTGCTAGATATGGTGATGGCACCATGCTGGGGGAATGGCGTGGGAGTGTGTTAAGTGAAAAAGCCAAAGAAATTAAAGGGGTCAGACTCCTCAGGAGCTGCTAGCGGAATAAGTATGCCCGGACCACGTGGTCGGAAAAGGTTGAACAAGCAGGCACAACGAATTATTCGTGACGGAGTCAAGCAGATGAGATGAGGAGCGTAAGTGAGATACCTTTCTTTGTTGCTTGCTCCTGTGCAGCAGTCAAGGAATATAATAACCCACACACCCCTACACGTTTCCACAGAGACAAACAGCAAAAGAACAATTTTTAAAAAATTATTTCTCGTGAGTTTGTTTGAATCTGGAATTGTGAAATGTCTAAATGTAAAGGATGAACCTGTTCAAAGATGTTAGTGCCTGGGATCAAATTGAATTGTTTGATTATTGTTGTTAAAAGAACATTGTAAGAATGTTTCTAAGACTCATGAGAAGAGAGAAACAGTTAAATCAATTTGTTTTGAGAATTTGGAACAGTTAAAGGAAAAGAGAACTGTAGGATTTTTTAAAAATTAATTTGATTTGGTAGTTAAAACATTTGTATCAAAGTCCTAGTACTTAAGAATTAGCACCAATATGTTAGAAAATGTTATTAAACATGGTAGATATACAAAATCAAAGATAGATAATGATCATCTACATTTCACATGTACCAGAGAAAAGACACAGGAACTTTAAAAACACATTAAAATGTTCGATACAGATTAGCACACAATGTGGTACTGCACTCTACAAACTTACTTTTTTTTTTTACAGACAGCAGTTAAGCCTTTGGGGTTTTACATGATTAAATAGCAATATTGAGTTGAAGATGGTATATCACTTCAGGAGCAGGAAATAAGCAGCATGAAACATTAATTAAGGAATTAGTAGAAGTTGCTAGAATACCACTAGAGGCAGCAGTGATAAAAATTTAAAGCACATCAGAAGACTGCAGACCCCATTCAATTAGGTAACTAATGGGCAAATGAGGAGCTTAGAAGGCAGTCGGAACAGGTCCTCAGCATCAGGAAGCAACTGGTTTGGAGAAAATAAACATGGTACGTTTACACAGGGGTACCAAACAGGAAGAGAAAAATCAATGGGAGGAAGAGAAAAATCAATGGGAAGAACTAGGAGTGGTTAAAGTGCTCCTTTAAACAAAACAAAGTGCTCCAACAAAAAAAGTAATCCCAAGATGGTGAATAACATTACAGATGGATTCACATCAGGGAACATATTTCACAGAACAAATGATTAAGTTGCAGCAAATAATTAAGACAGATGGAAATTGGGCCTTTATGACTAGGGATTTTAATAACAGGGAAGTCTTGTAACAACAGGACAAAGTGTTGGTTAGGCCACATCTGGTGTACTGTTTACAGGTTCGGGGTCCCCTTTCTCTGAAAAAAAGAGGATATACTGGCATTAGAGGCAGCTTAAAAGAGATTCAATACGCTAATTCCTGAAATGAAGGGGTTAACATCGACAGTAGCTGAACAGGTTAAGTTTTTATTCACTATAATATAAAAGAAAGAGAGGTGAACTATTGAAACATACAAGATTCGAGGGCACTTTAGTAAAGTAGATGTTTCTACTACAAGGGGAAAATAATTTAAAATTAAGATAGGAGGGAAATATGAGGATAACAAATGTCTTGGAATTCTCAACGCCAGACTTGTGGAGCCAAGAAACTATTAAAAAGGTAGTAGATAGATTTCTGAAATAGAGTTGAGGCCTAGGCGGGTTTGAGACAGGCCAGTGATCTACTTGCTTGTATTTCCTGTGTTTTTATGAAGTTATTAAACTGCTGGGAATCAATCAAAATTTCACGTATCCTACCACCCGCACAGCTTAAATATGGTAGAGTGAATTAACATGACATTAAAGAGAATTAGCTAAGGCCATTCAGGAGTTGTCACAGGGATGGACGGACCTGAGTATCTGATGGGACTTAGGGCAACACCAATTAGTTTGAAAGGATTAATACAATGAGATAATGATAGTAAGGGTGATGAGATTGCCAAGTAATGTTGCAATTTAGAATGACAGAATAGAATCCACAAATGAAAGAGATTTTAAAAAATTGAGAGAAAGCCATGCACGCAAAGCCACAGACTGAGACAAGCAGTTTGAGACCAACTGATCATACACAAATACGTACAGGCAGAAATGAAACAAACACAGAAAATGCTGGAAAATTTCAGGTCTGTCAGCAGCTATGGAGAGAAATCAGAACGAACATTTCAGGTCCAGTAACCCTTCTTCAGAAGATTTTCCAGCAATTTCTGTTTTTGTTTCAGATTTCCATCATCCGCAGTTCTTTTGGGTTTTTTCTGTCAGGAATGAAACAAGTGAGATATTCAATAATGAAAGGTCATAGTAAATACCACACAGGAGAAGCCAAGATTCACACTAGAATGAAAATATTTTGAAGTGATCATAATTAGCAATACATGTACTTGTACAGATACAAAAGGGAAAAGTCATTGGGAGCACTGGTTGCAATTGGAGAAAGTCGTCACTGATTTATGTTTTCCAGAATAGTCACAGGACTGGGCGAACTGTATCAACCCTCGTGGTGGCAGCATGTATTATAGGATCCTAACAGCTACTCCAATAACTGAAGAACTATCAACAGATGGACGATTGATGCACAATGGAACAGTTCACTGCCTGGATCAGGGATACCTTAATCTGATGATTAATCATAACTTATTGTGCAAGATTTGCAATGGCTTCCTTCATATTACAGATGGGAAACGAGGTCATTGTATTTTGTTTAAAATTTACAAATTTAAAATTTAGAGTTGCCATTGGACCCATTCCGTAACAATGGATAGGCTGCCTGCCACCAAACAAAATTGACAGTGACAGAGGTTCAGCTGCATGAGAAAACGTCCACATACAAGGTCAACAACACCAGCAATGCTAACAATAGAGTGGCAGATATGCCGACAGCGATGAACTTACCACAACTAACAAAACTACCCCACAACCATCCCATAGTATAGCAAAAGGTAGGAAAGTCCAGAAAATGGATCAGTCTTAGTAATTAACAATAAGTTTCCATAGGATAATATACTCCATGAACAGGTACCCATTATTCTAAACATCTCCATTAATCGTCCTCCTGAGTGGTGCTCATTTCAGACCCACGCACCATGCAAGCTTTGGTAAAACAAGCAATAGCACATTTGGTTTAATGGTGGAGGGTAGCCAGTGGCTACACCCCAGTCCAAGAAAAAGTCAAGTGAAAAGCAAACTGGTCAATGCTGTTGTTATTGTATTCAAAAAGGACATCAACAGTAAATGTAATTGATTTGGCAACAGTAGACCAAAAGGTTCGAAAATAAAGTTCTCAACTTGAAGAAATCTTGAAATAGGACAAGGATCCAGCTCAGTCTGGACCAAAACCTTACACGGGTAATTCAAAGTTTGGCCACAATATTATAAAGTCATGCCTGGTCCATTTATGAATTGATCAGTGCATGAGAACCTCTCAAATGATACACAATCTAGACCCTACCACTTGGTGGGACAAACAGTGGAATTGAGGACCAAATATACAGATTCACCCATGAGTTTGAATTATTTCCCATACCCTGGTTAATGTACAACTGTTATTAGTTCTATACCTATTGTATCAGGAGGCCACATAGGAAATGGCAACAAATATTTAGAAATTGAGACATGGAGTTAGTTCAGGGGCCAACTTTACTGGACCAAACTGCACAGACATCAATAACTAAGTATCTTCACAACCCTAAGCTTCGTACAAGTCCAGTACTGATGGGCAAAGTGTGAAGAGAAAAGCAAGCCATCTTGGACTAGGTCAAGGGGCAAAGGTAAAGCGGGGGGGGGGGGGGAAGAGAAAAGTTGGAGTTAAGGATGAAAGCTTTAGCCATATAGTTAGTAAGAAGCAAAGTTAGCAAGGCATGTCAAAGCTACAAATGTAGAGAGAAACAGAACAAATCAGACAGAATCTAGTAGCACAGAAGCCATACTATCAAAGGCCTTAGGTGAAAGAACAGAATACCTACGAAAGGCTGTGGGAAACAAACAATATGGGACACATGGTTTTGATGTCTTGAAATTGTATTATGCACGCTGTAATCTGTATAAAGCTTGCAGTTGTTCTGTAACTCAGTGAGCTTTAAACATCGGAGTTAAGTTTCTCTCTCCATATGAGTACAAAATAAAGAACTGTTGTCTTGTTTTTCTGAAGTCCTGGCAACAATTTATAAAATTGACACCATAACAATAGGTTACAGGTAAGAAGAGCAAAGGAGAATGAGTAGATAAATTAGTCACAATTTTGAAAATTACGTTTGTTGTTACTGTCCACAATTTACAATGAAACACACTTAAAAATGGTACTTCATTTTTACTAAAGTTTGGATGTGATGAAGGCTCTTCAAATTTAATACTAGTTTATGGATTTGGGTTTTGAAGGATTGCCTGGAAAATGGATTTATTTCAAGTCCTTTGGATCTGGATTTTGTTTAGAAAAAGTTATTTAATCCATGGGATGTGGTGTAACTGGCTGGGCCAGCATTAGTGCCCATCCCTCTGTACTGAAACATTTTTCTCATAAGAGGCTTTTCTTAGTAGTCACATGTTTTATTATAATTACATACTTACTTTCTGCAGACCACCTGCCTGGGCTTACAACTGTCAGACTGCAGTTTGCAGTTGTTTGGATTTTCAGGTAGTGGTGGCCAAGACAGCCCTCCTGTAATGCTTGTTGTGAAAGCAGAAAGAAACCTGACTATCCTCTCGAAGAAAATTTCAAAGAATCCTTAATTGTGCTTTCTGAGCAAACCACATTTGCAAAGACTTCAGAGATGCCAGTGTATGTGTATGACACCAATCTATATGTGAAAGAACACCTACCATTTTATCAACAAGCAAAATTTATTGCTTAGGTGTCGCCCCCCCCCCCAGTGAATTTATATGCAGAATTATGTTTTTTCCTCTTTTTCTTTCTGTGAACATGCATGTTTATGCACTCGCACATTGCTGGATACTTAAAGGAAAAAGCACGTATCCCATCAAATTACAAACTGCTAAGCAATTCTGCATTGTCATGGAATAAGTTTTTTTTAAATAATAAAATCAACAATCGTGTTCATTGAAGAAACTTGGTTGATGGATCTTTTTATTACAAGTCTAAGTCAAGTTGTGAAAGTCCCAGAGGCTCTCTCATTACAAGAAACAACTCTTGATGGATTAACCATAGAGTCACGTCAGCTCAGGGAAGGGGAAGAGGTTGAGAAGGAAGCACCTCCAACCTGGCCCTCAGTTTGAAACCATGCTACTGGAATCAATCATAAACCAGCTGCCCAGCTAACTGACTTCCTTATAAGTCTATATCAAAACCAAGTAAAATCAATGAAAGATAACAAGGTGTGGAGCTGGATGAACACAGCAGGCCATCAGAGGAGCAGGAAAGCTTGACGTTTTGGGCCTAGACCCTTCATCAGAAATAGGGGAGGGGAAGAGGGTTCTGAGATAAGTAGGGAGAGAAGGGGAGGCGGATAGAAGATGGATAAAGGAGAAGATAGGTGGAGAGGAGACAGACAAGTCAAAGAGGCGGGGATGGAGCCAGTAAAGGTGAGCGTAGGTGGGGGGGTAGGGAGGAGATAGGTCAGTCCAGGGAGGACGGACAGGTCAAGGGGGCGGGATGAGGTTAGTAGATAGGAGATGGGGGTGCGGCTTGAGGTGGGAAGAGGGGATAGGTGAGAAGAAGAACATGTTGGGGGGGCGGGGATGAGCTGGGCTGGTTTTGGGATGCGGTTGGGGGAGGGGAGATTTTGAAGCCTGTGAAATCCATCTTGATGCCATTGGGCTGCAGGGTTCCCAGGCTGAATGAGTTGCTGTTCCTGCAGCCTTCAGGTGGCATCATTGTGGCACTGCAGGAGGCCCAGGATGGACATGTCGTCTGAGGAATGGGAGGGGGAGTTGAAATGGTTCGCGACTGGGAGGTGCAATTATTTGTTGCGAGCTGAGCGCAGGTGGTCTGCAAAGCGGTCCCCAAGCCTCCGCTTGGTTTCCCGATGTAGAGGAGGCCACAATGGGCACAGTGGATGCAGTATACCACATTAGCAGATGTGCAGGTGAACATCTGCTCGATGTGGAAAGTCTTCCTGGGGCCTGGTATTGGGGTGAGGGAGGAGGTGTGGGGGCAGGTGTAGCACTTCCTGCGGTTGCAGGGAAAGTGCCAGGTGTGGTGGGGCTGGAGGGGAGTGTGGAGCGGACAAGGAAGTCACGGAGAGTGTGGTCCCTCCAGAAAGCAGACAAGGGTGGGGAGGGAATACTGCCTTTGGTGGGGGGGGTCGGATTGCAGATGGCGGAAGTGTCGGAGGGTGATGCGTTGGATCCGGAGGTTGGTGGGGTGGTACGTGAGGACGAGGGGGATTCTTTTTTGTTTGTTATTGCGGGGACGGGGTGTGAGGGATGAGTCACGAGTCACGGCAAATGCGGGAGACACGGTGGAGGGCGTTCTCGACCACTGCGGAGGGGGGAAGTTGCGGTCCTTGAAGACTGAGGACATCTGAGATGTACGGGAGTGGAATGCCTCATCCTGGGAGCAGATGCGGCGGAGGCGAAGGAATTGGGAATAGGGGATGGCATTTTTGCAGGAAGCTGGGTGGGAGGAGGTGTATTTTAGGTAGCTATGGGAGTCGGTGAGCTCGAAATGGATATCGGTTTCTAGGCGATTACCCGAGATGGAGACAGAGAGGTCCAGGCAGGAGGGAGAGGTGTTAGAGATGGTCCAGGTGAACATAAGGTTGGGGTGGAAGGTGTTGGTGAAGTAGATGAACTGTTCGAGCTCCTCATGGGAGGACGAGGCGGCGCCGATACAGTCATCAATGTAACGGAGGAAGAGGTGGGGTTTAGGGCCAGTGTAGGTAGGGAAGAGGGATTGTTCCACGTAACCTACAAAGAGGCAGGCATAGCTTGGGCCCACGTGGGTACCCATGGTTTCTGATGAAGGGTCTAGGCCCGAAACGTCAAGCTTTCCTACTCCTATGATGCTGCTTGGCCTGCTGTGTTCATCCACACCTTGTTATCTCGGATTCTCCAGCATCTGCAGTACCTATTATCTCAAAATCAATGAAATTTATGTATTAGCTAATGTTGTAGTAGGATTAGGGAAAGTCGGTGCTTATCTCAGTTGTCTCATCTTAGTCATAACAAGCAGTGGCTAAACAGAAACAAACTCTTCAATGGAAGTGTGACAAGAGTTTTTTTTTTGATTTAAATGGTAAACAGTGCATATTTCAAAGGTGTCAGCCTACAAGCCTGTTCCACCTCATTTAGATCATGACTGATCAGATTACTTCACATTTCCACCTAATCATGATAACCTTTTACCTCCCCAGCTTATCAAGTATCTACCTCTGTCTTAAAACATTCAAAGACTCTCTTCCCAGGCCTTTTGAGGAAGAGAACGTCAAAGACTTTCAATCCTCTGAAAATAAACTTGTTTGTCTTAAAAGGGATACTTTTTATCATAAAATTGTATGGTGCAGAAGTAGGCTATTTGGTCCACTGTGCCTACACTGGTTCTATTGCCTAGTGCCAACCTCCTGCTTTCCACCTTGTTTCTGCATACCATTTCTATCCAACTAATCAAGTGCCCTCTTGAATGCCTCAATTAAACCTGCCTCCATATTTTCACATGTGTGAACTACTCACTGTGTGAAAGCTTTTCTCACACCACCACTGTTTTATTTACACAATCTCACTCTTTGTGCACATTCTCTGCAGCTGCAATATTGTATTCTTTGCTCTATTCTATTATCATAATGCACTTTGTATGTACTGCATGCAAAACGAAACCTTTCACTGTATCTAAGCATACGTGACAATAATAAATGAAATCCAAATTTATGTCCTCTTGTTCTTTTTTCTTTCACAAGTGGGAACAGCTTGTCCCTATCCATTCTATCCATCCTGTTCATGTATTTGAATCTCCTCTCAGCTATCTTCTCTCCAAGAAGAGCAGTCCCAACTTCTTATGTCTATTCTTATAACTGAAGTTTCTCATTACAGTAATGATTCTTGTAAAATGCCTTTATACTTGCTCCAATGCATTAATATCTTTCTTATAGTGTGGTGCCCACAACTGTACATAACAGTCCTTTGGAGGTGAAAGAAATTCAAAATCAGGTCCCCGCACTGGTACTCTGTGCCCCTATTAATAAAGCATGCTTTATTAACTGAACAAAAAAAAAAAAATGAAAGAACTGAAGAAACAAAAACAGAAATTGCTGGAAAAACTCAGATCTGTCAGCATCTGTGGAGAAAAGTCTTAACTTTTCAGATCCAGTGATCCGTCCTCAGAACAGATAGTAGCTAGGACAGTTGGGGTTAATAGGTGGAGACAGAGCCCAAAGAGACATAGGAACAATTGGAGAGATAAAGGAGTGAATAACAATCAGCCTAGGAGAATGAACAGCTACTAATGGGAACTGCTAGTGGTTAACAATGGGCTATGTATAATAACAGACCATGTGATCACAAGGTCCAATGTGTGGGGTTTGGGGAAAGGACATTGGAGAAGGTGCCTGAAGTCCAAACATTGTTGAATTTAGTATTAAGTCCAGAAGGCTGTAGAATTCCCAAGCAAAAAAAAAAAGGTGTTGCTCTTCCAGCTTGCGCGGAGCTTCGCTGTAGCAAGCCTGGAACGGAGATGTTGGCCAGGAAATAAGGTGGGGTGTTAAAGTGGCCAGCAACAAGAAGCTCAAGGTCTTTCTTGCAGATAGAACATAGATGTTCTGCAAAGCGGTCGCCTAGTCTACATTTTGTTTCCCAATGTAGAGGAAACCACATTGTGAGCACCGAATGCAGTAAACTAGATTAAGCGAAGCACAGGTAAAGCACTGTTTCACCCGGAAGATGTGTCTGGGTCCTTGGATACTGAGGAGGGACAAAGTAAATGGGCAGGTGTTACACCTTCTGCAGTTGCAGGGGAAGGTCCTGGCAGTGAAAGAGAAGTGAACCCGAGTGAACCCAGAGGGAAAAGTCCTCGCAAAAGACTGACAAGGAAGGAGAGGGGAGTATGTGCGACACCCATTTACATCTGGTCTCACAATTAACTATCTCACTCTCCACCTCAATGAAGCATTCAATCATATTGTGGTCATTCATCCCCCAACTGGTCTCCCATAACTGCATTACCAATTACTCCGTTATGATTTGTGACTAATTTGATTCGCCCAATCTATATGCAGATTAAAGTTATCTATAATTACAGGTGTTCATTTACATATGTATCATCTGATTTCCTGTTTAATGCCATTCCCAATATCACTGCTGTAGTTTGGTGGTCTATTTACCACCTCCAGTAATTTTGTTTACCCTTTGGTATTTCTCAGTTCTACCCACACAGATTTTACATTATCCGAAGTAATATCTTCCCTCCCAATACTGTTTATATCTTATTTAACCAGTAATACAACTGCACCACCATCTTTTTGTCTGTCTTTCCTATATACAGAGTATCCCAGACGTTCAGTTCTCACCTCTCGTCACCCTGCAGCCATGTCTCTGTAATCCCAACTATATCATACCCATTTACATCTATTTGCACGATTAATTCATCCACTTCAAATGCCGTGTGCTCAGACACAAAGCTTAAGGTTAGTCTTTTTAACATTCCTTGTCCCGTTGCCACTTTATTTTTTAAAAGCTGTTGTCTTGTTTGACTCTGGTCTTCAATTCCTCCGCCTATCACTTCTCTTACCCCACTTTCTGCCTTTTGTTCTTGTCCTCGGATTCTCCTTACTCTGATTACTTGCATCGGTTCCCATCCCCTTGCCAAATTAGTACAAACCTTCTCAACCACACTAGCAAATATACTCCTTCAGGCATTAGATCCAGTCCTGCTGAGGTGTAACCTATCCAGTTTGAATCCAGTGGGGGAAATCGATTTGCCCACTCGCCAATTTTTTTAAGTCCAATGTTCTCCCAATATCTCCTATTTCTACTCTGACTAGCACAGAGAATTGGTATTAATCCTGAGATCGCTATTTTTAAGAGGTCCTACTTTTCAACTTATTTCCTAACTGCCTATACACTGGTTTTAGCACCTCACCCCTTTTTCAAATCTATGTTGTTGATTCTGATGGACACCACAATAACAGGCTGTTCATTCTCCCCGCCCACATCCCTCCAGCATTAAAAATGACCCGCAACCACTCCGAGGCATTCTTTACCCTAGCATCAGGGAGGCAACACACCATCCGACAGTCTTGTTTGTGGCCACAATAATGTTCACTTATTTCCCTTACAATTGAATCGGCTATGACTATTGCATTTCCATACTTTGTGCTCCTCCCCTGTGCAGCAGAATGAACTGCGATGCCAAGAATTTGGCTAAAACTGTTTCCACCAGGTCACTCCCCTCAACTGTATCCAAAGTAGTATAACTGTTTTTCTGGGGAATGGCCACAGGGGATTCTGCACTGCCTGCATAGTCCTCTTAATTTTCCCAGTGGTCACCCATTCCCTTTCTGCCTGTGGTGTGACCAGCTCTCTATATGTGCTGTCCATGATTCTTTCAGCTTCACGGATGCTCCACCATGTTCCAAGCTCCAGCTCAGAAACCTGGGCTTCTAGGAGCTGCAGCTGGGGTCACCTCCAGTAAACATGCTGGTCCCAGGCAGTGGAAATGTATCTGGCTTCCCACATTGAACAGAAGCAGCAAAGCACAGCTTTGAATTCTCCTTCCATAACTTACCCCTTTAATGTAAAAAAAATTTGGAAGATGCTTAATATCAAATAATATCAATTTCTCTTGCGGTCTTTGTTCCTGTTTCTTGATGCCATAAGAATACATCCACATAATGGTATTCAGAAGGATTTGTTGTTCTTGTTCACAAATAACCAAGTAACATTCAAGTACTACAACCAATTACTAGAGCTAATGATATGTTGGCCTGTGGTAAAATACACCAGCTAAAAAAATCTAAACTTTGGTGAGATTAAGCCTGGATTAATGTGTACCATTTTGGACTCCTTACTCAAGGAAGCACACATACCTTAAATGGGGTGCAACAGAGATTTACTAAATTAACTTCTGGTATGAGTGGCTGTGCTTCAAGGAGAGTAAGTAAAATGATCTTGTGTTCACTGCAGTTTAGAAGAACTGAAGCAATCTCACTGAAATTTGTAAATTCAAAGAGACCTTGACAGGATATTTTGAGAGGATGGTTCTCCAACCAGTAAATTATTAATTAAATAAAATCTGAATGATTTTCAGCATCTGCAATTCTGAAACTAAAATGGATATTGCTGGAAAACCGCAGGAATGATAGCATCTCTGGACAGAAGTCAGAGTTAACATTTTCGGTGACCGTTTGATGCTGCCAGATCTGCTGAGCTTTTCCAACAAACTTAAAGGTTAGGTTCAGGATAAGAATTTAAGATTGAGATTAGGAAAATTAGCTTCATTCAAAGATTTCCAAATTTTGTAATTTTATACACCACAGTCATGGATTATCATTTTATATATATAAATCACAGTACAAGAATGAACAGATTTTTGGGAACTATGAATCAACTATCATGAGGATTAGACAATAAAGTACAGTTGATGTAGGAGATCAGATAAGCCTCTGCCATTTGGTAAAATCCTAAGGAACAATGTGGCCTCCTCTTTATTTCTTGTATTCTGAGACATTACACAGGTTCAGTCCATATCGGTCCTGTGATTCAGATGGACCCAGGTTCAGGTCCTACTCCAGAGCCTGAAGACCTCCATCAAATTAGTGTGAATGCTTCCAATGCTCCCTACTGCACTATTCTCCTAAAGTGAAAAAAGTGTGTGAAGAAACCAAAAGTAAACAAGTTGACATGGAAAAAAAAAGTGTCATCTGGCTCCAATTCCAGCATGCTGTTGTGGGGGGGCACTTAGGAAAAAAAAACAGTAACCAGTTTTATGAAAGGGAAATAGTGTTTTATCAAAGCATAGATTTCTTTTGGGGCTGAAACTGATGGGTGGTTTGAAAACGAATATCACATGGTGGTTTACAGTGGTCTGTATCTTTGGAATAACGGCATAGCAAAATTAATAAACTCCACATTAAGGGAAAAAAAAATTTTTTTTTAAATGGGCTGGATTTTGAGGAATGATAATTTCACGCAGTCATTCTAGGCCTTTTTATTTTGCAAAAGGTGGGTGCTCTGCTCTTCCGAGAGGAGATTCCACACAGGGGTCCTTCAAAAATGCAGAGCCATGCAAGCCACATCTTTTCACAGCAGCCAGCTGCTGTATTCTGAAACTTAAAAGATTTTAACTGCCACTATCAATCCATTGCTAGATAAGGCAGGAGAGACAAGGACACTGGGACGAAGAGTTACCTGACGGCTAAGGATCAACGCTCCCTCTAATCTAAACGCTCGGTGGATGACAAACATTGGCACTGCTTCAGGAGTTGCTGTCATGCACAGAAGGGCAGGGGGAATGAAAAAGAATAGGGTGCCAGATGGGGTTGGGGTAGGGTGCCAGGTAAGTAGAGTTCCAAAGAACAAAGAACAAAGAAAACTTACAGCCCAGGAACAGGCCCTTCGTCCCTCCAAGCCTGTGCCGATCCAAATCCACTGTCTAAACCTATCGCCCAATTCCTAAGGATCTGTATCCCTCTGCTCCCCACCTACTCATACCTCTGTCCAGACGCACCTTAAATGAATCTACCGTGCCTGCCTCTACTACCTCTGCTGGCAATGCGTTCCAGGCACCTACCACCCTCTGTGTAAAGTACTTTCCGCGTGTATCCCCCTTAAACTTTTCTCCTCTCATCTTGAACGCGTGACCCCTCGTTATTGAATCCCTCACCCTGGGAAAAAGCTTATCTCTATCAACCCTGGCTATACCCTTCATGATTTTGAAGACCTCAATCAGGTCCCCCCTCAATCTCCTTTTTTCTAATGAAAACAATCCTAACCTACTCAACTCCTCTTCATAGCTAGCACCTTCCATACCAGGCAACATCCTCGTAAACATTCTCTGTACCCTCTCCGAAGCTTCCACATCCTTTTGGTAATGTGGCGACCAGAACTGTACACGGTATTCTAAATGCGGCCGAACCAAAGTCTTGTACAATTTTAACATGACCTGCCAGCTCTTGTACTCAATACCCTGTCCGATGAAGGCAAGCATACCATATGCCTTCTTGACCACTCTATCCACCTGTGCAGCCACCTTCAGGGTACAATGGACCTGAACTCCCAGATCTCTCTGCTCATCAACTTTTCCCAAGGCTCTTCCGTTTACAGTATAGTTCGCTCTAGAATTAGACCTCCCAAAATGCATCACCTCACACTTGCCCGGATTGAACTCCATCTGCCACTTCTCCGCCCAACTCTCCAGTCTATCTATATTCTCCTGTATTCTTTGACAATCCCCTATGCTTTCTGCTACTCCCCCAATCTTCCAGCTGCTTAAAGCCGGTAGAGTGTCAGCTGGGTGACGTGCAAGGTAACTATGGAGTTTGTTGACTGGTAACTCAGGAGTTAGATTATGTATTTAAACAGTCAAACTTTTCTTGAGTAACTATTTAGTTAACTTCAGAATACCTTAGAAGTATCTGATTTAAAATGGAGACTTTTGAAGGAAGTTCCAAGTGTAGGCAAATTACCACCTGGAAGTCAATTTTCCAGACAGACAGAGACATTCCTTCAGTATCTTCCACAAGATCCCAATGCAAAACTCTTATCTACACTGGCATAAGAACTATCTAACCAGTGGAAAACCTGGGTCAATAGAGTATCTTGCAACTTTCAATTTGTTTACTGTTAATTCTGACCAATTCATCATTACTCTTGTTGAGAAGCATCATTCACACATCGATAAATATGTGAACTTGACCACTCTTCTTTCCCATTTTGCCAGAAACTGCAGAGGTATACATGGTTGTTTTATATTGGTAGGGGAGATGCTGGGGTTGGAGTCTAGTAATAACAAAATAAATCAAGATAAATAGTTTAATTTAGATTTTAGAACAAAGTTCTATTTGCGCTAAAAAAGAAAATGTTAAAACTACTGTCAGAAGTTAATCCTTGAAATTGGCCCAAGTTTTCATTAGTGGACTCACTTTGGGGCTTACATTGTCAGAAGTTTGATGAGGAACATCTTACCTGGTGACTGCACATTCTTTTTGCTGTGTTCTGATGAGATCATTTTCATGTTAGAGAACTCATTGTGGAAACGATTTGTGTTGCTACAGGAAGGACTCATACCCACACAGTCCGGGTAGTAAGCACCAAGAAAGGGGGCTGCTGGGCTGTCCTTCAGCAGTGGAGGCACAATAAGCATCGAATACCACTTACTGTCTCCAACTTCACTCACTCGCTGAAAAAAAATTGATATTACATGATGTGAGAAAAGTAGATAATACCCTAATACATGAATGCATTTCAGAAAACTAATGATAAAGCTCCAAACGTCAATTGTTTGTAGTTTTGCAGATGATCATTTGAATTAAGTTTAGATGGTATTCATTCCACACAGCTCATTTGTTTTGTTACAAGCCAAAAACAGATTTTACAATTAAACATGTCCGATTAAAGAAAGCTTACGAAAACAATGTAAAAGAATTGTAAGAAATGATCAAAAATAACCAAAGCTTAAAACTTGTTTCCAATTATATTTCATTAACGGTTAAAAGGCACTTAAAATAAGCAACCTAGTAGTGGTACTCATTCTCATCCTCTAACGCAATTTCGGACAAAGGTATGATTTGACAATGAGTCAAAACAGCACAAAAAATTTAAATTTAAAGTTTACTTTCCAATTTTTAACAGCTGCCAGGTGAGTGAATACACTTCAGGATATGTTGCTGGACTATGCAGGCCAGTTCCTGATCCGTGCTGTGTTGCTTGAATCACAAACAAAAGAGCAGCTTTAAACAAAATATTCAGCATCCTGTAGTGGGAGAAGAATTAGACAGGGATCTGATCCTGACTTCTAATAAAACATGCATCAAATTTCAAATAAGATTCCCTTAGTCCTCAAGTTCTGCCATCACTTGTATAAAAACCCAATCTCTTGAGAGAGATTTCAAGAGGAAAGAAAAAAAAAAGGTGAAAGTGTCCAAAAGGAACACAAAACACTTCACAAAGGTGGTAAAGAAACACCGATAAAGGCATTGTTTTTAAATCAAATATTTAAAGCAGAATTTGAAAATATGTTTGGATCATATGGTTCACTTAAGCAATACATTATAATACAAAATAAACCCTCTTAAAAATGTTAACAGGAGTAAATCATGATGAGTTAATAAACAGGAGAATTTGCAAGTATTTGCCGTGTAGATATGTTAATTAACTGTTCAGAAATGTTATTACACACCTCTGGAGTAGATGGGTTTTGAACCAAGGCCTCCTGATTCTGAGATAGGCTTTTGCATCACAAAAGCCCTAGTTTTCTGCTGACATACTGTCAAAAAGCCTCACTAATTAGACCTATCGATCACTCTTGATTAATGCCTTAAACATAGGACACACAACATCATGTACGAGATGACATATAATTAAAAATTGTATTCTGATCAAAACCACTAATGTTTCGACCAAACGTAGTTAATTCGCATCTATGCTGAGATTTATTTTCACAAGTGTATTACGGCTTGGTCTGGCTTAAAATACAACATTTCGTACGGGTGGCTGGACATACAAAATCACAAATGGAAGATCATTGGCCCGAAACATCCAGGAGGGTCAGGTTCGAGTTAAGTCCCACCTGCTCCAGAAGTGTGTAATTGTATCTCTGAACAGGTTGATTAGAAAATAATCTAAGAATTAAATTTCAATGAGACAAATCTGCAATGCAATGCTTTCTTTTTTGCATTTAACTGGATGTTTCCCATACAACCCAAGGGCAAGAAAATGCAGCAAATTGTGGGGCTACACAGTATGGGCACAGAATACCCACTCCGTCTATTGGAGTGTTCATAAAGTTGAATGATACTAGAATCCTCAAAATTATATTTGGCCCCAAGACGATCATCTGAGTTTAATCTGTCTTTACATCTATGCAAATGACTTGGCATCAAACCTCGCTTTACAACACAGGTGCAGGTTCTTGGGACACTAGTGTGTTCAATGCATTGTTTAAACAAATGACTGTTGACAGAGACGAAAGCAGCCACATTCCTTAGGAAGCTGGAGGTTTGACTGGGGGGGTTGGAAAGGTATTAGTATGCAAAATACAAAAAGGATTAGCCCGTGGCCAGGTTGTATTTTTCTCCCATTCCAAATACAAACAAGATAATACAAACACTGGAAACCTGAAATAAAAACCAGAAAGTGCTAGAAATACTCAAGTCTGGTAGCAGCTGTAGAGAGACAGAAAAGGCAAGATTAAGTTTCAGATCAACTGCTTTTCTTCAGAACTCAAAGCTGTAAAATGCTTGGTCAAAATGTAAGAGCGAGAGAGCAGAAGCAGGTGTGGGGCAAAGAATTAAAAACGGCAGTCGACTGTAGCACCATAGCAGACTGAACAGAGGTAATTGTATCAGAGATAAAAGGTACTGCAGATGCTGGAGAATCCGAGATAACAAGCATGGGGCTGGATGAACACAGCAGGTCAAGCAGCGTCATAGGAGCAGGAAACCTTGATGTTTCGGGCCTAAACCCTTCATCAGAAATGGGGGAGGGGAAGAGGGTTCTGAAATAAGTAGGGAGAGCAGGGGAGGCAGATAGAAGGTGGATAGAGGAGAGGATAGGTGGAGAGGAGGCAGACAAGTCGAAGAGGCGGGGATGGAGCCAGTAAAGGTGAGTGTAGGTTGGGGGGTGGGGAGGAGATAGGTCAGTCTTCGACTTGTCTGCCTCCTCTCCACCTATCCTCTCCTCTATCCATCCTCTATCCGCCTCCCCCTCTCTCCCTATTTATTTCAGAACCCTCTTCCCCTCCCCCATTTCTGATGCAGGGTTTAGGCCCGAAACGTCAAGTTTTCCTGCTCCTATGACGCTGCTTGACCTGCTGTGTTCATCCAGCCCCATGCTTGTTATCTATGAACAGAGGTAATGCTGTGTGAAGAAGTCACCAATATAGACAGACTGTGTCACAAGCAGCAGAAACAGTAAACTAAATTGAAAAATGTGCAAGTGAATAACCATGACACAGGAAGGTATGTGTGGGGCCTTTGGATGACTTAGAAGAAAAAGAGGACGTAGAGGGCAGTTATTGCATCTTCTTTTCCCCCACTTGTGGGATGTGGACATCGCTGGCTGGCCAACACCTTTTATTGCCCATCCCTAGTTGCCCTTGAGAAGCTGGTGGCAAGCTGCTTCTTGAACCACTGCAACCCCCATGCTGTAGGTTGACCCACGATGCCCTTGAGGAAATTCCATAATTTTGACCAAGCTACTGTGAAAGAAGAGAAAACAACTGTGTTTGCATGGAAAGGTGTAGGAGTCATTAATGAATGAACCTAGGTGCCATGGAGGAAATGGTCCTTTTGGAAGGCTGAAAGAAAAAGACAGAACAGGATATAGTCTAACAGTGGCAAATCAGAGTTGCAGAACGTGTAGAGACATGATCAATTGAATGCAGACACTGGTATGGTGAAAAATGAGGAGAGGGTAAATTCTATTGTGTTTTTGGGAAAAGGGAGAACAGGGAAGAGGAAAAGTCGTGAAGCAGACATATCGAACAATTTAGTTGAAAGTCCTGTCAACTGTGGAAGACGAATCTTTGGTTGAAGATAAAGGAAGACTTTACATAAGGATTGACATTGAAAGAGATGTGAGAGACAATTAAACTGGATGAGTGGAATAGTATCCCTGCACAAAGGAATCCCACCCAAGACTTTCCTCCCTTTTCCATGACACTTTGGCATACAAGACATGTCCCCTCCCCTCTCATCATCCAAGAAACCAAAAAAAAACAAAATTCCAAGTGAAACATGGAATTATTTCTACTTTCTAGTTTGTTGTATGCATTTGGTGCTCTTAATAGGGTTGCAATTATATTAGGAAACCAGAGATTAAGCGTCAGCTTTTCAGAACATCTCAGTAAAGCCCACAAGAATTACATTCAGCTTCCGATAGCTTTCATTTTAATTCCCAGTATTCTCCTACCTTTGTGTCCTCTGCCTCCTACATGATTCTGATGACTTTCAATACAAACTCAAAAGAATAGTAACTTTTCTTTCAACCAAAGTAAGTACTTTACAGTCTTCCAGATCCATCAACAATTGGACAATTCAGATCATAACTCTTATCCCTATTTGTTCTGTGTTTTGGAAAGTATTCTTTTTGTCATGTGGTTTTAGGGCCATACCTCAAGACAGACTGACAAAAAAAGACAAAGTTAAAACTATCCTCAAGCTTAGACTTCTGTACATTCTATTTCATGTTACTAGTGCGAAGAATTATATGTGGTAAATCTCTGTTTACCAAATTCAGAGCTTATTGTTACATTATTAATGAATTATTTGATATCTTTTAAAATCAACCTGAAAATGAAGGGTGGGTATGGCAAGCCACGTGAACATTGGATGACCAGGGATGTTATGACCTTGGACAAAAAGAAAAGTAGTATATGCAAGATCTAGGAGGATGGGAGCTGACAAAGCCCTTGAAGTATACAAAGGAAAGTAGGAAAGAATTTAAGAAAGCAATTAGAAGGGCTAAAAGGGGTCATGAAAAATCATTAGCTAACAGGATTAAGGCAAATCCCAAGACTTTTGAAACATATATAAAAAGCAACAGGGTAGCCAGGGAAAGGGCTGTCCCACTCAAGGACAAAGGAGGGAATCCAAATGTGGAGCCAGAAGAGGTAGATGAGGTCCTACACGTATAGTTTATGTCAGTATTCACCGAAGAGAAAAAATTGACAGAGGAAGGTGTTCTCAGGGAAAGCAGCATCGAGTTTCTAAGCCAATTTGCTATTAAAAAGGAAGAGGTGTTGTGCATACTAAAAAGTATTAAGGTAGGCATGTCCCAGGGTCCTGATGGGAGCTATCCCAGAATATTGAGGGACACAAGACAACAAATTGCTGGGGCACTTTGTATCCTCCTTAGCCACATGTGAGGTCCCAGAGGACTGGAGAATAGTCAATGTTGTCCCATTGTTAAAAGGAGGATAACAGGGACAATCCTGGAAATTACAGGCCTGGGAGTCTCACATCAGTGGTAGGGAAACTATTGGGAAAGATTCTCAGGGACAAGATCAATACACGTTCAGAAGCGAATGGACTGATTAGTGGTAGACAGCACAGTTTTGTGC
The DNA here is from genome assembly GCA_024137785.1 of Ginglymostoma cirratum. Classification (NCBI taxonomy): domain Eukaryota; kingdom Metazoa; phylum Chordata; class Chondrichthyes; order Orectolobiformes; family Ginglymostomatidae; genus Ginglymostoma; species Ginglymostoma cirratum. The sequence continues at coordinate 3,966,425 of JAHRHZ010000029.1, read as the reverse complement.
TGAGGAGGTCATACCTCATTAACTTGATCGAATCTTTTGACGAGGTGACAAAGATGGTTGATAAGGGAAAGTGACTGATGTTGTCTACATAGATTTCAGCAAAAAGCTTTTTGACAAGGTCCCTCATGGCAGACAGGTACAAAAAGGTGAAGTCACATTGTAGCAGAGTGAGCTGGCAAGATAGATACAGAACTAGCTTAATCACAGAAGACAGAGGGTAGTGGTGGATGGATGCTTTTCAGAATGGAGGGTGGTGACTAGTGGTCTTCCACAGGAATCAGTGCTGGGACCTCTGCTGTTCACGATCAACACAAATGATTTGGAGGAAAATGTAGCAAGACTAATTAGTAAGTTTGCAGACAATATAAAGATTGGTGGAGTTGCAGATAATGAGGAGGATTGTCAGGAGGATACAGTCAGATATAGATCAGTTGGAGGCACGGGCAGAAAAATGGCAGAAGGAGTTTAATCTGGACAAATGTAAAGTGATGTATTTTGGAAGGTCAAGTACAGGTAGAAATTATAGAGCGAATGGCAGAACCCTTAGGACTGGTGCAAAGGGATCTGGGTGTGCAGGTCCACAGATCACTGAAGGTGATAGCACAGATAGATAAAGGTAGTAAAAGAAAAGCTTATGGCATGCTTGCCTTCATTGTAAGGGGCACTGAGAATAAAGGATAAACAAGTTATGCTGCAGCATTACAGAATTTTATTTAGGCCACACGTGGAATATTGCATACAGTTCTGGTCACCACATTACCAGAAGGATGGTGGATGCTTCGGAGAGGGTACAAAGGTTTGCCAGGATGTTGCCTGGTAAAGGGAATTGTAGATACGTAGAAAGGTTGGATAAACTTGGTTTGTTCTCACTGGAATGCAGGTCTCTCAACCTGATAGAAATTTCTAAGAATGTGAATGGCATAGACAGAGTGGAAAGTAGGAAGCTTTTTACCCGAGTGGAAGGGTCAATTGCTAGGGGATACAGGTTCAAGGTGCAAGAGGGGAAGTTTAAAAGAGATGTGCAAGGCAGGTTTTTCACACAAAAAGGAAGGTGAGTGCTTGGAACACGTTGCCAGAGGTGGTGGTGGTGGAAGCAAACACAATAGCAGCATTCAAAACACACATGGACAAATACACGAATAGCAAGGGAATAGAGGGGTACGGATCCTGTAAGCAAAGACAGTTTTAGTACAGAAGGGCAAAATGTGTCGGTGCAGGCTGAAAGGCCTGTTCCTGTGCTGTATTGTTTTTTGTTCTTTAACCAGTTATGTTACAATACATGTCTGGGACTTGAACCTGGACCTTAGCTTACTTCCAGGCCTTATTTCCACTGCATGACAACAGCCCACTTAAGAAAAGTTCATCTACATTCTATTAATCTTCCATCTTCGATCTAACTCCACCCACACTGTGCGATTTCTACCATATGAAACAGCACCATGGCATCATTTTAAGATTGCTCTAGGATGGTGAAGCCTTTATGTAGTAAATATCTGTTGGTGATGGTTCTGCTTTTCCTATTCATGCCTTTTTTGGTCAAATTTCTTTCTTTACTTGATCTATGATCATTTCCTTTTGCCTTATGCAGTCATCCATTTTGTCATTTAATCTCTCCTGACTTCCAGCTGATCACAGTTCTTTTCTGTCCCTCACCCACTCTGTTTTGTTTGAAAACAGAGTAAGTACTCTCAGTTCCAGCAAATAATCAATGACACTAATTTGTAACATATTTAAATGGAAAAGAAGATCCAAAAGCAACTCACAGGACCATCAAAAAACATTTACAAAGAACACAGAGCCAAATATAGATAATCCAGGTCAGATGACCAAAGGTTTTATCCAAGATGGTAGGTTTTAAGACAATGCCTTATTAAAGGAGAGAAGTAGAAAGGCAGACAGATGTAGGGAGAAGTTCTTAAGCTTCGTTCATATGTAACCAGAAGTGTGGCCACAAATGGTGCAGTAAGATTTTCCACAAATATGACTTGACCTGCTAAGTATTCCTCATTTTCTCATTCAAACTGTTCATCTTCCTTATAAATCCACTCATAGCTTTACTGTCCCTTTCTGCCTAACTTCCTCCACCCGTAAATGGCTTCAAAAATCAGTGTTGCTGCAACCTGTCATATGACCAATCTCAAAACATTTATTCAATGGCTGCTGTGCTTTCAACTGCCTAATCTTCAAGTCCTGGAATTCCTTCCCTTGCCTTACCACTGCTTCCACCTAAAGTCACTTTTGCAGCCTACCTCTAACTATCTGCTCAATGTAGCTTCATATGTTTGTCAAACTTTGTTTGATATGGCTTTTTTCAAGCACTTTGAAAGGTTATGTGACACTATAGGCACCTTAAATAGAAGTGCTGTTGTTGCCAGTTTAGTCTGGAGCTAACAAGTTCATTTGGGTTTATAATTAGTACTTACCATGTCTTCAGACAAAGAGCAAGGATCTGAATTTTCACTCTGGACAGATATAAAAAGAAGTTGGTTATTTCACAAGGAAATTGAAGGATAAATATACATTTAACTACTCCCCACATATATCCCATTCCGGGTCAAAAAAGAGATAGCAGCTAAACTACACAACGAATATTAATTCACATGGAGACCACAGCAGTCTTCTTGCAGGAAAACACTTACTCTATGATTGACGACTCCTTGCGATAAGCCAATAGATAATCAACACCTTTCAACTCAATTCCCATTTTAAATGGTGGAAATGCTTAGTGAATAGTTGCAAAATAGGAGGTGTAATTTACAGTTTGTTCAAAGCTCAGCCAAATGCAAATCAATTACAAACTTAAACCTCCAATATATCTTGCTGCTATAAATGTTTAAATTGTGTGTTTTGGTCTCAGTATTAAGAAGTTAAATACTTTATTACTTGCAAAACGAAGACGACAGGCTCAAAATAAGGAATAACTTGGCAGTGAACACCCTGAATAAGAACTTCCTTCAGTTGTTCACAAAGAAAATCAACAGCATCATGCTTACTCCAGTTAATCGAGGAAAAGGTAACAATGAAGGCAGAATTCTTAAAAGTACACAAAAAAATTAAATCACCAAAGGACAAAATTCATTAACCTAAAACATTCACAGGAAACATGGAAATAAGAAAATTTGCAAATTCTAGGCATCACTGAATGCTGCAGAATTACAATATAATGTTGAATATAATGCTTTATTCAAAGGAGTGAGAAACTAGGTTAAAGGCATAATACTAATCTTAATTACATATAATCACACATATATAAAATACTGGAATGAATCAACTGTAAGCTTGAATTACATGCACTATATCAAACTCTGACTTCCTTTGAGAAAGTGGCATTCCCTAAGTGGAATACTGTGTTCTAATGACAATTTCCAGAAGGACTTTGGCTTTCGCAACCAGCTTTGTCAATCGCTTAGGTTCAACACAAATGAAGATTCAGATAAGAAACTGGCACACAGGTATAACATAAGGGATTTTGTTAAAGGAAGGGATTCTTGTTAAAGGAGTTACATAAAGGGAAGTACTGAAGGGTCACCTAAGGAATCAATGTTAAGAATTTACAGCAATGATTTCAATTTAGGAATTCAATACAAGTAACAGATTACTGAAACAGGAGAGACAGTGAAATTGGAAACCACATTCAGAAATTAAAATAAGCAACTGTTATGACAATTACACCTTTTAAGATATTTAACTACCTTTTATAACTCAAAGAGAAGTGAAATCGTTCAGAGAGAAGGGGAAATCTGACCATATACGAAATCCGCCCAGCAACAAACCTTTCTAACCTGCTCATTATAGAGACAGAAACTCAAGTTGAAACTTATTCGAACTTAGGTACAAGTGTTAACACTTGGACACTGAAGTGGAAGCAACCTACTACGTACTGACTCATCACAGGGGCTGAGAGCCTGCAAAAAAAAAGGCAAGTGATATTTAGAGTAGCTGAAATTTCCAGGTTGAGGTTAACTCTGCAGCTTGTCACAAATTGGACCTCACGCTGTCCTGTGGCAATTTGTCACTTGTATTACATTTGCAGTGCATCAATAAGCATTACCATAAAGCTTTCTTGTAAAAAAATTTATCTTGAAGATATAGTCAGCAGCATACAAGAATCTTGAGGCAGCCACTTCATGTTGTTTAGACATGGAGTAAAATAGTTTTTGTGCAGTTGTGCCTGAGGTCAGTAGCTTTCCAACTTCAACCTTGTTGCACAAGGAATGCAAATAGTTTTCACGGAGACTTGAGTTGAGCAAAGATGAATTAGGTGACGTGTAGGGTGTTTTTGGATGCTGCATAGACCAGAGTCAGGATCCAAAGGAAGAGTGAAGTTAGGTGGCACAGAGGGGTGGAAGAAATTCGTTTTGAACACCTCAGGTATGGTGGGGTCAGTAAAGCTAAGAAAATGATGGGCCCGAAGGGCAGTGTCAGTACTGTTTACAGACAGTCCGTCTCAGGCTACTCACTCAATCCTGAAGAGGGCTTTTGAATTTACAATACTCCCACCACCACCAGATCTTGGTTAATAGCCTTTTCAATGCACAGAAGGGAAGACCAGATAAGACAACAAACCACTCTGTGGGCATGACCGAGTATGTACAACACTGGACACCAAGATGTACATTCAATAAAGAACAAGTGCAAATACACACTACAATTTCTTCACAATAAAACAAAGTCCTCAACTTCCAACAACCATAAATGCATGTCAACCATCAGTTGTACCAGTATATTTAGCTCTCTGACTAAGCAAGTCTCAACAAATCATAATTATGCACATATGGATGAAGTAAGATCAATACAATTTTGAAGAACTTCATATTCTCAACACATTTGATGTTAATTGCATGGAGTTGCACAGTAAAGTGGAGTGTGATACAGCCTGCTTATCCAGGAGACTTTTCTATTGCTTACGTACACTTGCTGCACTGTCAGCTGACATGTTTCCCCATGGAAAATCTTCCTGTCATGTGATCAGACATGGGGGAGGGGATGGCATAATGATATTGATGCTGGATGAGTAATCCAAAGAACCAGGCAACGTTCAGATGATCCGGGTCCAAAACCCAACAGATGAGGAATTTGAATTCAATAAAAATCTGGAATTAATAGTCTAATGATGACCAGGAGAATACTGACAATCTCGTTCAATAACATCCTTTAGGAGAAACTGCCATCCTTATCTGATTTGGCCTACATGTGATTTCAGAACCACTGCAATGTAGTTGACTCCGAAATGGTCTAGAAAACCATTCAACTATATATACTGCTAAAGAATTTTTAAAAAGTGACAAACCAGACAGACCATCCACATTGAGTAAAGCACTACAAATGACAGAAAACTCAGCCCTGTTGACCCTGCAAAGTGCTCCTTCCCAACAGGAGGGGAACAGCCAAATTTTGAGGGAGCTGTCTACAGCTAGTCAAGTAACGTATGACAAAAACCACAGTCAAGATGTCATATCTTACACACAGCATCCTAGAGACAACACCATCAGCATTCCACCAGTCTGCTGACAAAACAGCCCCACAACAGAGGTTGTGGCACAGTGATACATAGTCAGGCATGAGCTGCTTGGGAGTCCTCAGCATCAACTCTGGATCACAATATCATGTGGCATCAGGTCAACAGGGTCAAGAAAACCTCTGGCTGACAGATATTTACTACAAACCACTTCAGCTGGTGAATCAGTATTCTCATGGTGGAAGCATGAAGGGTGGCAAGACAGAATATACTCTGGGTAGGTGACAGCACTAACAGTGGCTCAGCAGCATCATTACTGACCAGCTGGTTAAACACTAAGGGGACAGCAGTAAAACTGGTTTTGTGGCATGTAGTGAGGAAATTAAGATGGAATAAAAAACACACTTGACCTCATCCTCAGACTGCTGAGTCCCTGAGAAGACCAAATTCCATCTTCACTTGATGATAGTGTCACAACGTGCTGGTGGCTACCAGCATGGTAAATAGAATAGATTTCAAACAGATCTAGCAATTCAGAACTGTATATCCTTGAAGCACTGTGGGCAATCAGCAAAAGAGCTGCTCCTTTAAGTAATCTGCAACCTGATGACCCAGCATATTCCCCACTTTGTGATTACAATTAAGCTAGGGGATCAGGGCAACATACCAGGAGCTAATCTCAGTTTACCAAAGAATGAGGTGTCAACCTAAAGAAGCTGCAAAACAGGACTATTACATGCCAAACTTTGTTAGCAGCATATGGACTGCTAATTGAGTAAGTGATTCCACAATCAACAGATCAAATCAAGTGCTGCAGTCCTGCCACATCCTGTCATGAATAGTGGCAAACTATTAAGTAACGCATTAGAAGAGGTTGCTCCGCAAATATCCCCATCCTCAATAAAGCAGGAGCTAACCACAATGGTGCAGAAGATAATGCTGACGCATTTGCAACAACGGTCAGCCAGAAATGCTAACTGGATGTTCTATCTCTGCTTCCTCGAGTGGTTTCAACATCACAAATGCCACTACACGTTTTAAACAAAAAATCCAGAAATGGTAGGAGCGAGAGAATACTACAAAGGCTACACACTCTGACAAAATTCCAGCAACAGCAGTGAAGAGGTGCACTCCAGAACCTGCTGCACCCCCTAGCCAAGCTGCTCCAAATGAGGCTACAATATTAGCATCTAAACGATATGGAAAGCTGACCAGGTATGTCCTGTACAAAAAAAAAAAAGGACAAATCCAACCCGGCCACATAAAACCCCACCAGGATCACTCAGCAGCTGACCCCCTGTGACCTTAATTCAAATATGGACAAGAGTTGAATTCCAGAGGTGAGGTAAAACTGACTGCCCTTGACATCAAGGCTGCATTTGATAGAATGCGGCATCAAGCAACACTAGCACTATTAGAAAATGGGAATCAGAGCGAACCTCTCTGCTGGCTGGAGTCATATCTGGTACAAAACAAGTTGGCGATTGGTATTGGAAGTCAATTCTCTCAGCACAGGGACATCTCTGCAGGAATTCCTCAGTGTGTTGTTCTAAGGCCAAACATCATCTGCTGCTTCATCAATGACCTACCCTCCATCAAAAGGTCAGAAGAAGTGAGGATAATAATTACACAGTGCTCAGCACAATGTTGGACCTGTTCAGAATCTGAACAGGTCCATGTCCAAATGCAGCCAGGTGCGGACAAAAACCCAGATGACGGATGACTGTCAGCAAGTGCCAAGCAATGATCATTTCCAACAAGAGACAGTCAATGGCACTGCCATCACTGAATCTGACTGATATCATACTGGGGTTACCACTGACCAAAAATTTAATTGGTCTAGCTACATTAATACTGTAGCTTCAAGAGTATGTCAAAAATCAAGGAATCTATTGGAGCTGCTAACGGACCTCAAGTCCCCAAAGCTTGTCTATCACATACAAGGCCCAAGACAGCAGTATGATAGAATACCTGCCTGGATGAGTGCAAATGCCATGAACACTCTGGAAAATTGATATCATCCAAGGCAAAAGCACACTCTTTGTTTGTTTGGTATCACATCAACGTACACCCACTTCCTCCACCAGTGATGCATGCTAGCTGTTTGTACTGTCTACAAGATGCACTGTAGAAATTCACCGAGGTTCTTTAGACAGCACCTGCTAAACCCATGCCCACTACCATCTCAAAGAACAAGGACAGCAGATACACCACCACCAAGTTCCATTTCAAGCCACTCACCAGCCTGCCTTGGAAATATAATCACCAAAATAATGGAATATAAGTGAGAGGAAATGATCAACAAATTGTATCATCCTCTGGTGAAGATTTCACTTTTGAATGGAGTATTCAATTCTAGTAACGTGTGGATCATCACCCATAAAAGTTTCAACTGTAAGGAAAGCTGGAGACATTTGAATTCTTTACATCAGGTACACCCAAAATATGTCCAGCTCTCCCCCTACCTTTGAAATGTTCTTGAAAGCCTACTTTGATCCCAATACCTCTTAGCCCAGTAACACTACTGATGCTTTTGTGAAAACATGGAACATTTCACTATGTTAACAATACTGCATAAATGCAAACTTTTGTAAAGTGAAGTTATTAGCTGTTGTAATCTTATCGTAGGCAGACAAAATTGTGAAGAACTTTGAAAACATAAACCTGAAATTCATGCCACTCAAGCTTTTAAAAAAAAAGAAATTAGCATTTGCCCAATCACATCTGTACAGCCAATGAAAATGCAGCTCTCCTGCAACCTAACTCTAGTCATTGCCACATATCCCTTAACAACATCAAGTTAGAAAAGTCTAATAACTGCAACATCATCAACTGACATAGCACCAATGGCATTTGTGGAAGAGAATTCCGTGCAGCTGCCACATTTTTTTGCACAACTTCTCCCTAAATCCTATTCCTGAAAGTCATACTAATTTTTCTATAATGTCTTCTAATCCTACACTCCAGAATCAGTGAAACAGATCATCACCATCGACTCGAGTTTATCGTGAAATCATCAAGACACTCAAAATTTCAACTTCAGGAAATACAAATCTCATCTGTGCAATTTGTTTTTGTAATTTAAGCCAAGCAGCTCAGATATTCTCTACATTACGCTCCCTCCAAGATCAATATATCCTTTCTAAGGAACATTATCCAGAACTTTTCATAGCATTTCAGGCAAGGACCAACCAAGGTTATGTGTACCTGAACCCAAAATTGTATCTCCTTGATTTCTAATTCTCTAGCTACAAAGGCCAGCATTTCATTAGTCTTTTCATTATTTTCTATACCTGTTCAGAACACTGCGATGACATCTGTGCTTGGACTTCCAAGACTTGAGCTTCCACCACTTCTGGTTTTTCACCTTACAGAACGAATAGTCAGCTTGATAAGCAGGGGGTTAAGACTTCTTTTCTCAGGCACAGAAATTTTAAAACACCATTCAGAAAATATTGTGCATTCTTTGATGGATTCTAAAATGGCTGGTAGGTCCCACATACATCTGCTGATACTTCACAAGTAAAGTGATGCTGGAACAGTTTGGTGGATGTGTCATTTGGAGGTTTCTGCAATGCCTCCAAAACAAACCTTACTTATGTATATTCCTGACAGTATCACAATGGATTAGTTGATTTCCTGAACAAAACTATTCTATTTCGGTCAGTATCCCATGGGTTTCCCATAAGGCAGTATGCATGTTTGACCATTTCAGGGAAATCCTTTGAGGATATCCGAAACGTTTAAATGCCATCCTCACAGGAGACTTGTCATGACCAAGTTGAGCCAACAGCATCTTTGTGCCTGAGATAACAAGGTGTAGAGCTGGATGAACACAGCAGGCCAAGCAGCATCAGAGGAGCAAGAAAGCTGATGTTTCTGGCCAAGACCCTTCTTCAGAAATGGGGGAGGGGAAGGGGGTTCTGAAAT
>JAHRHZ010000029.1:3870438-3956637 GCA_024137785.1 Ginglymostoma cirratum | reverse complement strand
CCCCCCCGCAGAGTTGCAGTTCTTGAAAAACGAGGACATCTGAGATGTACGCGAATGGAGTGCCTCATCCTGGGAGCAGATGCGGCAGAGGCGAAGGAATTGGAAATGGAGGATGGGATTTTTGCAGGAAGGTGGGCGGGAGGTGTATTTTAGGTAGCTGTGGGAGTCATTGGGCTTGAAATGGATATCGGCTTCTAGGTGGTTGCCAGAGATGGAAACACAGAGGTCCAGGAAGGAGAGAGAGGTATTGGAGGTGCTCCAGGTGAACTTAAGGTTGGGGTGGAAGGTGTTGGATGAAGTAGATGAACTGTTCGAGCTCCTCATGGGAGCACGAGGCAGCACTGATACAGTCATCGATGTAACTGAGGAAGAGGTGGGGTTTAGGGCCAGCGTAGGTACGGAATAGGGATTGTTCCACATAACCTACAAAGAGGCAGGCACAGCTTGGGCCCATCCGGGTACCCACAGCCACCCCCTTTGTCTGTAGGAAGTGGGAGGAATTGAAAGAGAAGTTGTTGAGGGGGAGGACAAGTTCGGCTAAGCGGATGAGGGTGTCAGTGGAGGGGGACTGGTTGGGCCTGCGGGACAGGAAGAAGCGGAGGGCCTTTAGGCCATCTGTATGGGGAATGCAGGTGTATAGGGACTGTACATCCATGGTAAAGATAAGGTGTTGGGGACTGGGGAATTGGAAGTTTTGGAGGAGGTGGAGGGCGTGGGTGGTGTTACGGACATAGGTAGGGAGCTCCTGGGCCATGGGGGAGAAAATGGTGTCGAGATAGGTGGAGATAAGTTCAGTGGGGCAGGAGCAGCTAGAGGCAATGGGTCGACCAAGGCAGTCAGGTTTGTGGATTTTGGGCAGGAGATAGAAGCGGGCGATGCGGGGTTGGGGAACAATGAGGTAGGAGGCTGTGAGTGGGAGGTCAATCTCCACCTCTTCCTCCGTTGCATTGATAACTGTATCGGCACCACCTCGTGCTCCCACAAAGAGCTGAAACAGTTCATCCACTTCATCAACACCTTCCACCCCAACCTTATGTTCACCTGGACCATCTCCAACTCCTCCCTCTCCTTCCTGGACCTCTCTGTCTCCATCTCTGGCAACCACCTCGAAATCGATATCCATTTCAAGCCCACTGACTCCCACAGCTACCTAGAATACACTTCCTCCCACCTACCTTCCTGCAAAAATCCCCTCCCCTATTCCCAGTTCCTTCGCCTCCGCCACATCTGTTCCCAGGATGAGACATTCCACTCCCATACATCTCAGATGTCCTCGTTTTTCAAGGATCGCAACTTCTCCCCCTTGGAGGTCGAGAACGCCCTCGATCGTGTCTCCCACATTTCCCTCAACTCACCCCTCAAAAAAAAAACAAACACGAGCCAGAGTGACAGAATATTGCAAAGTGAAACTGAGGATATTAAAGGTTGAAAATGGGGTCTCACTTGAGTTCTTCAAAATGTTCTCTCCAGGTAGCATCATATTCCTTACTGTCCTTAATAAACTCCCCTGTTTGTTTAGTTATTCAATCTAATTGCACTTGATAGCATATATGTGGCATATGGCCAATGTACACCTATCTTTAGTATTATGCTATGAAAATTGCAAATGAATTGAAGCTGCCTAAGTTAATGGCTAATGGATGGCCCACCAGATTATGGAGTTTCATAGTTTGGCAAGATTAATGAATTTTGAAAATTGTTTATGATCTAAACCCAGTCTTTCAAGATGTAAGTACATGCTCCACTTTTTTCTCATTTTACCCAAATAGAGAGAAAAGGGGAACTAACAGTCTAGGTTGGGGGATGTGTTTGGAAGGGGAAAATGGGTGATGCGCTACGGAGAGAGAATGGAACCAAGATGACAGAAGACTTTTAAAACAGAAATACTTATTACCAATTAAATTGTGTTCACAAGAATTGTGGTCAAAAGATTACAAGAAGTCAGAATTTGATTTAATTAGAGTCTAATCACTGCTAGCCACTTCCTGCCAATTAGAGTACCCGCACACTATCTTGATGTCTGTTCAACTGATTTTCCAATAAATAATTCCCCTTTAATTATAATAGTTCCTGGAAGTCCACATAAGTAACATTCACAAAGATTGTCCTGCCATGATTTTAATCACTGCTTTAAAAAAAATTGTGTCAAGTTCACCAAACATGACCTACCCTTTTTCAAATCCATACTGGCTCTCTCTAGTTGAGAACTCAAGATGTTTAGATGCTCTCCACTTAAAGATGCCAGTAACTTCCAACATGACGTTAGGCTAACTTATCTACTAATGCTCTAACTTCTCACTCATCTTCGAGAGTTACATGCAAATTTCCTACCTAAAGCACCAGTTCCAAAGGAATGAGAACGTTTTGAAAGATTATAGTTAGGACCCCCTGCTTCCAAAAAAAAAGACTCCTTCCATTTGTCAGCAACAAACATAAAGCAGCTGAAGCATCCGCTGATAGGGTTGCACATTTTTTGCTGCAAGTCCGAAGATCCTGTTCATCACACCTCTGAAAATACACCAATGAGATTCAAACAAGCAGAGCCTCAGCCATCCTGTGGCCTCAGCCACTGACACTCAATGCTGAGCCTGTCTCCAAGAAACCAGCTGAAAATCCAATGATCTACCTTCTTGGTCAGACTAAAGTGTGGGTATCTGAGCTGATGCATGGTCGGCATGAATGTTATGAAAGCATACGACTGGAGAAAATGACCTCCTGTGTATGGACATCATCATCATTCTGGACACTTCCTACAAGGCACTTTCAGGGCTGGTGGAAAATAAGATGTGAATTAGAACAATCAAGATCAAAATGACCATTGTGCACATGATCATACTTCATTTGTTGTTAACATCATCAATATAAGTAAATGCTGCACATGATTAGGCTGTCTGATACTCAAATGTCACCAGATAACTGAAGCCCAGACCTCATTAACAAGGACACAAATACTGATGCCCAGTGCCTTCCTCCTCTGCAACTGCCAATTAACAGATGACTGAAGAATCTCCTCCACTTCTATGCTTCTTGTTTTCTATGCTGTCAATGAGGGAAGGGCATCTTGGAGAGTAATATCATGCGTTTAATAGTTGAATAGAATAGTCGTTGATAGTCACGATAAGGGAAAAGCAAGACATTGTACAAACAGGGTAATGACAATCACTGGTGGACGGATGTACAAGTGTGTGAGGAAGGCAGAGATAGAGAGGAATAGGTAGACAAAGTGTGGGGAAAAAAATAGAGTGAAGGAGTTGGGGTAAAATGCATTTTAGTATGTAGGTGAGTGCAACACTGTACACATCTTTGCCAATGTGGTCAACTAAAGCAGGGGAACAATCTCCAATGTGTTTTTCTTTAAGAAGCAGTCGGTTACTTTCTCCCATCTGTAAAGAAAACCACTTCCTTCCAAGATTTTACAACTTCTAGCATCATACAGAGATGCATTACTAAAATGAACCCTAGCCTTTGAACATTTGGATTCTAATCAACATTCCTCCTGTTATGATCCCAATTCTAAAGTTTATCAAATTGTATTTTAGGAGACTCCTTTTAAATACTGGAGTTGACACTGACTCATGGAGATTATCATCATGCAACACCAAATGATCAGGAAACTAGAAGTGGTAACTTAATGGTCATTGTTGAAAAACCATTGATAATTGCATAGCACTTACCCTTGGATTTCCTGGAGGCTAGCTAAGAAATAAACTCCCCACTTCCTCCAGCACATTCACCAATTACACCAGGATCTCAAGAGATTTTTTTTGTTCATTCACGGGATGAGGCCCATCCCTAATTGCCCAGAGGGCAGTTAAGAGTCAACCACATTGCTGTGGGTCTGGAGTCACATATAGGCCAGACCAGGGAAGGATGGCAGTTTCCTTCCCTACAGGGCATTAGGGACCCATATGGGTTTCTCCAGCAATCGACAAATGATTCATGGTCATCATCAGACTCTTTATTCCAGATATTTATTGAGTTCAAATTCCACCATCTGCCGTGGCGGGATTTAAACCTGCGTCCCCAGAACATTATCTGGGTCTCTGGATTAACAGTCTAGTGATAACACCACTAGGCTGTCATCTCCCCTCAGGGTATGATGCTCGAAGTTGTAAGCCCAACACTGTCTGTAGCTGCAGGGACAGTATTCCTGCTTTACTTATCCCATGTGGTGACCACCTTCAGGGACTTTTTCTGGTGCTGTTCACATCTGCCATCAGCTTTCAAAGGCAGATCTAGCATTGTGTATAACTTATGTAATCAAGTACCAATCATGTCTTACTGCCCAACTTTCAAAAGCAAAACCATATGGTTAAAACAGCAAGTGGGGCAACTAGATAAGCACCATATTAACAAACTAACTTTCTGGTTCCAGTTGATGGATTGAGTTAAATCAATCTGCAAATCACCTGAAACTGAAGGACAAAAATGTAATTGTGACAATCAAAGCTCATCAGCTCAGTTTTGGTTGTAGAACATAATTCCTAGTAGTATTTCTACATTGTTTCTATACCCTCACTACTTACAAGTTAGCAATTTATGAATAAGCAATACTTTACCTTAACAGCAGTGTGGGTTTTCATGCCACAACGGTATGTTTTTGCAGATGCTGTAGTCATCTGGACATCCCTTGTTAGCTGACGCCATTTTGCACAATCTGGCTTTGTACACTGTACCTGTTACAAATAAATTAAATAGTCAATTACATCAATTGACACACCAATTCAAACATGCTATTGATTAAAAATGAATACCAGCTTATGTAACAGAGTATCATAACCAAACTAACAGACAAAACATAGCAAATGTTTGACTGCAAGGAGACAGAAGAAAGAAAGGGAAACATGCCTTTGTTAAAACTGTGCTTTAATCTGCTAAAAATAAATCACGTTAGGGCTAAAGCTACATGGAAAACCTTGCCTTTCATTCACACTTCCTGATTTCCCTGACCTCCAGATGAAATTTTCACAATCTCAATGGAATGGAGCACTTGAAGCAAGGGAAGATAAACTTCATGGGCAGTGTGGTTTCATCCTGTCCTATACTAGCCTTTGGATAGGTGAAAAATACAGACTTCTCTTTCACAATCAATTATTTTGCAAAACTACTGCTTCAGAAATTGTGTACAGCATGAGAAACCTTCCCTTCGTGCATTAATTATAACTTTATTACAACATAATGAAATCACTACTTCTACAAAATTTTTTACACACACCTTTCTACAATTACCGCAAACTAAATCAGAATGTTAATTTGGATTACAAGCTCACCCAGTAAGGAACTAGTTGGTCAGCCATAAATGCTTTCAGACTAGGTTCACTTTTGCCATTACTCGTCCAAATTCTTTTCCAAGTTGCATACTTCTCATATCCATCCTTGTGGCTATAATGGTTAAAAGAATCAATTAAAAAAAAAAGAAAAAAAAAAAATCAGTGTGGACTACTAATATAGTAAGAGGTAAAATTTAAGTTATTAAATTTACGTACAAAGTACATTTCTGCAGCAAACAGGTGTATATTAATGTTAAAAGGAACGGATGAATTATTTTCTAGTTCTGCCTTAATTTCCTTGTTATGCTCATTAAACCTATTATGCTCAACATTTACGCAATTAATACATATTTTAATCCTTTCATGGAACATGGACACTGCTAGCAAGGTAGAATATGATGCTCACCACCTTTTGATCTCGAAGTGGTTACCACCTGCCTTCTTGATCTGCTTGAATCTACCTGGTGCAGCCACACACTCACACTGCTATTATGAAGAGTATGTCAAGATTTTTAACCTTATGCCTGTGAAAGATTGGTAATATGGTTCCAAGTCAGCAAAGTGTGCAGCTTCCAAGATAACTTGCAGGTGGTCCCCTTGTCCATTTCAGTGGTCAAGGATTTGAAACATATTGTCAAAGGAAATTTAGCAAGCTGATGAAGTGCGCTTTACATCTAGCCTACACTGCTGCCAATGTGTACCAGTGGTGAAGGGAATGAATGTTTATGGCACTAATTTTGTTGTCAGTATGCTCATAAAATCTATAGTAACTGTCAAAGTTAAAGCTATACTGAAAATCAAAATTCCCCACTGGAATGTTGTGCATGCTCATGACAACAACTAGATAGATGGAACAAAGTTGTGTTTCAATAATCTGTGGAATAGATGGCAGAGGCGATGGCCTAGCGGTATTATTGCTGCACTGTTAATCCAGAGACCCAGATAAAGTTCTGGAGACCCAGTTTCGAATCCCGCCATGGCAGATGGTGAAATTTGAATTCAATAAATAGCTGGAATATCATGAATCCATTGTTGATTGTCAGAAAAACCCATGCGGTTGACTATTGTCCTCTAGGGAAGGAAACTGCCATCTTTACTTGGTCTGGACTACATGCAACTCCAGACCTCCAGCAATGTGATTGACTCTGAACCGCCTCTGGGCAATTAGGTATGGGCAATAAATGCTGGCTAGCCAGATAACCTCATCCTGTTAATGAATAAAAAGAGGAAAAAAAGATGAAGTGGTAGAGTACTCAATGAAACCAGATCATTAATTTGGGACACGCTCACTCCCAAGTAACCACTGGGATCTGTGGAACTTTGGGTTTAAACTCTGCCCCAATAAACACCAAATTGTCTTAAGACATTCGTCCTGACTCTGTTTAGTCCAATCTCTCCAGGCTGTAGAAGTCCTATCTCCTCAGTAAGTGGTCCTAATGTCACCAGAATCTAAAGCCCTCCTTCTAACATAATGCCTCCAGCAACACATTCACCTGCTCTATCCTTCTATTTCTATAATCTATTCTATGTGAGACCCAAAATAATCTGGGCAATTGCTGGTCTCTGTGCTAGCAGGTCCGCACTCTCTTTCTACTCATTTCACTGGTACTGATATGTACCATGAACGCTGGACCCTCACCTTCTGCCTTCAAAATTAACCAAAAGTGGGTAGGTATAGTTAGTTTTTGGAGTTTTCATCATAAATTTGGATATTTGAATTTTATTATGGAAAGAAATTGATACAAAATGAGAAGAGCATTACAGCAAATGCAAAATTTACAGCTTTTCAAAAAAATTGGATAGATTAGGTCAAATATAATTTAAACTTGCAGTTACATTATTTCAATATGACTTACTTCCAAGAACAAAGTTTCAACATTGAACTCAGCACTTAATTCTTACAAAAAGTGCTGAATTTTTACAGGAAGTTGTGGACAAATCACCCATTGATAAATTGGACAGAAAAATAAACAAATAAAGATAGAAAGAACTGCAGATGCTGGAATCAGAGTCAATACAGTGTGGAGCTGGAGGAACAACAGGTCAGACAGCATCAGAGAAGCAAGAAAGTCGACATTTTGGGCCTGGACCCTTCCTCAGGATCTATGCCCAATTCGTCAACTCTCCTGCTCCTGATTCTGCCTGGCCTGTTGTGTTCCTCCAGCTCCACGCTGTATTTAAACTAACCAAATAGGTTGCTTTTGACTCAAATCAGTTCAAGACAGCATAAGAAATAGGACCAATAGCCATTCGGCTCTTCGAGCCCACTACACAATTCAGTGAGATCATGTCTGATCTTCTACTTCAACATCATTTTCCTACACTACCCACGTACCAATCGACGTGACAATTATGAATCAATCTATCGACCTCAGTCATGAATATACTCAGTTCTCTGAAATACAGAACTCCAAAAGATTCACCACCCTCTGAGTGAAGAAATTCCTCATCTCTGTTCTAAATGGCTCATAGACGTTTATAGCAAAGGATGCGCCATTCAGCCCACTGACCCTGTGCCAAAGATCTAAATATACTACAAACGTTTTCTAGCTTTTGGCACATAGATATGGATGATATGACAATGCAAGCGATTATCTAAATACTGCTTAAACATTAAGAGTGTTTTTGACTTAACCACTCTTCGAAGCAGCAAAAGCCAGACTCCCACCACCCACAGGGTGTAAAAATTTCTCTACTGTCCTCTTATCGTTCTACCTCTTACCTTAAATTCATTTCCCCTCATTGACACCGCTGCTTATGAAAATCCTCCACACTATTCACTACCTTACTAATTACAGCGTCAGCCACAAAAATCACGATCACACCCTCTGTATTCAAGTCCAAATCATGCAGATATACCAATAACAGCAAGCGCACCAAGAACGAGCCCTGTGGATCCCCACTGGAGACAGACTTCCAGTCATTGAAGCATCCTTTAAAACCATTGAAACCTTTCATTTCCTGCCTCTCAGCCAATTTTGGATCGAACATGCTACTTTGCTTCAGATTCCATGGACTTTTCTTTTTTCAAAAGTCTGCCACAACGGACTTTATCAAAAGCCTGGCATGCAGAGCACATCAAATGCATTCGATCAAATTTGACAAACACAATCCTCCCTTAACAAATCTATGCTGACTATTCCTGATTATCTGAACTCCGAGATGTCAGTCATATTCCCAACTAGTGCTGGCATTCTATAAAATCAAACTTACTTGAAAATTAGATTCTACCAGATTAATTTGATGAGAAAATATCTAACTGCATCTTGAATATATGTTTTTAAAAAGCGCTTCAGGTTTAAGAACAGGTTTACCTGCTGGCATCTTTGGTTGAGAAACAACAATCACTTCAAAAAGGTAGAAAATAATGTAAAAACAAAAATTCCAGAAACTTACCTTCTGTAACAATGATCAAAGCATTCATTGCAGAAATGTTCCCCACAAGATAAATGGTACCAGCGTGACGTATAACCATTTTTAGCACATCTAAAAATGATAAATCACAAAAAAGGAATTTAAAAGAAAACAGAATCATTCTAAATTTAAACAGAACCAAAAAATTCTGAATGTTTAAGTATCAATTGTGTTTTAGATGGTGGCATTAATCACAGAGACTTTGTCTACTGACTCGGGCAGACATAAAAGTTCATTCCATCATTTTGCAGAAACCCAGGAGAAACTTTTGTGACCTAAGCTATATTTATTCCTAAATCAACATGAAAATGGTTAGATGACTTTTGCAACATTGCATTCAGTTCTGGTCTCCTTGCTATAGGAAGGGTGTTGCGAAACTTGAAAGGGACCAGAAAAGATTTACAAAGTTGGTGCCAGGGTTGGAAGGTTGAGCTACAGGGAGACACTGGATAGGCTGGGGCTATTTTCACTGCAGTATCGGAGGCTGAGGGGTGACCTTACAGAAGTTTATAAAATCATGATGGACACGAATAGGGTGATTGGCCAAGGTCTGTTCCCCAGGGTGGGGGTGTCCAGAACTAGAGGGCATCAGTTTAAAGTGAAAGGGGAAACATTCAAAAGGGACCTAAGAGGCAACCTTTCCACACAGAGGATGACGTATATATGGAATGAGCTGCCAGAGAAAGTGGAGGAGGCCGGTACAATTACAACATTTAAAAGGCATCTGGATGGGTACATGAACAGGAAGGGCTTAGAGGGCTAAATGCTGGCAAGTGGGACTACATCAGTTTAGGATATCTGATTGGGATGGACGAGTTGGACCAAAGGGTCTGTTTCCATGGTGTACAGCTCTATGACTCTAACAAAAAGTTATTTTGACAATAGATTGATAAATTCTTGACCTCACAAGGAATCAAGGGCTACGGGGAGAGTGCAGGTAAGTGGAGTTGAAATGCCCATCAGCCATGATTAAATGGCGGAGCGGACTCGATGGGCCGAATGGCCTTACTTCCACTCCTATGTCTTATGGTCTTATGGTCTTACTACACTGCTGCTTGTGTGAGCTTTCTGTACATAAAATAACTGCCCTGTTGCCTATATTACAGCAGTGACTACATTTTTCAAACATGCACTGATTGGCTGAAAATGGTTTTGAAACTCAACGACTACGAACAGTAGTATTTAAATATAAACTTTTTAATCTCTCCCTCTAAATATTTAGAAGCTTTAGATGACTACAATGTAACCTCGTTGTACTAAACCAAAACGTGAAACCATAACCCCTGCATCTAAATTAGATCAGCCCCTAAAATTCTTCCAGAATACTAGTCATCTCAAACAAGTAGGTAGGCCACAGTAACAGGATGCAACCATATAGCACCTTCAATTTGGTAAAATATCCCAAGCTATTCTACAGGAAAAAGATTCAATGGAAACAGAGGGACAAACGTCTTACTAACTGAACGTCTGACCATAAACGTGACCAAAGATTTGAGAAATGCTTTCATGGCGAAAATGATGAGGGAATTCCAGACCTTAGGACAAAGAAAGCTGAAAGCATGGCTACCAATTGTGGTGAGAGAGAAGCGAATCATACATGAGGTCAGAAAGAAAGAAAGACTGGGAAGATGTTTGAGATAGGGAGAGGAAAAATCATGCAATGATCTGAACACAAGGAGAAAAATTTTAAACTCTTCGGGGAATTAGGATTTAACATGGGTTAGAAGGATGGGGACTTGATGCAAGTTCCGAGACCATCAATAAGAATCCTGAACTTTTTGGGGGGGGGGGGGAGAGCCGGCTGGTGCTGTGCTGTAGAAGACAGAAACAGAAGGATCATTGTTATGGTGAGCAATAGTCAAGTCTGGCAGGATAAACAGCCGATAAGTTAATTTGATCAATGTTTAAAATAGGCAAATTCAGATTTTGAGTGATAGTGGATGTGGGAACAGCTGCTCAACTGGGGGTCAACTGAAGTAGGTTGTTTAGCTGAGCAGTCAGAAAAAAAAAAAATCAGAGCTCTCCAGTTATTTTCTCTTGGAAATTCCCTCATGCACATTTCATGAATCTATGCTCCACAATACTGGTGCACAATGTACTGATCCCATTCCTTGTTAACAGCACAACCCCACCTATCATCATTTTTGCCCATCGTTCTTAAATGTTGAATATCCTTGAACGTTTAGGTACCAGAGGAGCTGGAAAGCTGATGTTTTGGGTCAGGACTCTTCTTCAGAAATGGGGGATGGGAAAGGGAGCTCTGAAATAGAGAGAGACAGAGAGGTGGTGTGGGATTTGGGAAGGTAGGTGGAATGGTGACAGGTTGAGTGCAGGTAGGCAGTGGTGGGGATTGGTCATTGAGGTGGGAGGAGCAGATAGGTGGGAGAGAAGACGGACAGGTTGCTTCAGGTCAAGGAGACGGGGATGAGAGGGAGGGTCAATCATGGGATGAGGCCGGGGGTGGGGAGATTTTGAAACTAGTGAAGTCACATTGAGACCATTGGGTTGTAGGCTCCCAAGGCAGAATATGAGGTGCTGCTCCTCCAGTTTCCGGATGGCGTCATTGCGACACTGGAGGCGGCCCATGATGGGCATGCCATCCAGGGAGTGGGAAGGGGAGTTGAAGTGGGTCATGTCTGGAAAGTGTTGTCGTTTCTCGCAAACAGAGCGCAGGTGCTCCACAAAGCGGTCTCCGAGCCTCCACTTGGTCTCACCAATGTAGAGGCAGCCACTGCGGGAGCAGCGGATGCAGTAGACCAAGTTGACGTATGTGCAAGTGAACCTCTGTGTTATGTGGAAAGTTTTTTCAGTTCCTTGGATGGAGGTGAGGGGGGCAGTGTAGGGGCTGGTGTAGCACTTCCGGTGGTTGCAGGGAAGGTGGGGCGGGGGGAAAAAAAAAAAGAGAGTTGGTGGGGCTAATGGGAAGCATGGAGCGGACAAGGGAGTCGTGGAGAGAGCAGTCCCTATGGAAGGCAGATGGGGTGGGGAGGGAGATATATTCTTGGTTGTGGGTCAGATTGCAGGTGACCGAAGTGGCAGAGAATGATATGTTGAATCCGGAGGTTAGTTCGGTGATACATGAGGACAAGGGGGCTCTCTTTGTTTTTGTTGCAGGGAGGGGGTGTGAGGGCAGAGGTGTGGGAAACGCAAGAGATGCAGTCGAGAGCATTTTCGACCACAGAAAGGATGGGGAGTACCTTTAATTCTGTCTTTTCATCATTATTATCATTACTATGACTTTTGACTATTTGACATTTGCATTTGTTTCTGCTGCCTTCCAGTTTTGTTTACTACTTTTATGTTGCCCATTACCAGCTGAGTTTTCTCCTTTCCAAACTCCCTTTCGGGTTCAAATCCTGAAACAAACAGCACTAACAGATTTTCTTGTGCAAATATTAGACAACTGCACAGGTGAGCAGTTAACTTTAGTGTATCTATTACGTAGGCACAAGTGAAGGCTGAAAAGAAAACAGGCTGTTAACTGATATAACACAGAGTAGAGCTGGATGAACACAGCAGGCCAAGCAGCATCAGAGGAGCAGGAAAGCTGACGTTTCGGGTCGAGACCCTTCTTCAGAAATATTAATTTGTAGGCTGTTAATTGATGTCTGGATATATGAAGGTGGAAATGAGAAGGGCTCTTGTGATATAGTCATAGTGTCTCTATCTCTAGACCAGAAGGCCTGAATTCAAGTCCCACCTGCTCGAGAGGTGCGAGCTAACATTGCTGAACAGGTCGATCAAACCAATAAAGTGCTCTTCTGGCTCAGTAGTAGTACTCAAGTTCCACCTGCTCCAGAGGTGCATAACGATATCTGAGATATTTTAATCAACCTGTTCAATGTATTTAGCAATTGATTCATTACCACAACTCCCGGAGTACGAGCTTAACGGGCCCTAGTGGTGTGTGGTTGTTTCCCTACCCCTGAGCCAGTGGACCTGGTTCAAGTCCCACCTGCTCCATAACTATGTAATAACACCTTTGAACAGGTTGATTCAAAAAAAGGTGGAATCACAGAATCCCTACAGTGTGTTGGGCCCTTTGGCCCAACAAGTCCACACCAACCCTCGGACCATCCCACCCAGACCCATTCCCCTATAACCCACCTAATCTATACATCCCTGAAAACTATGGGCAATTTAGCATGGCCAATCCACCTAGCCTGCACATCTTTGGACTATGGGAGGAAACCGAAGCACCCGGAGGAAAGCCACACAAACATAGGGAGAACGTGCAAACTCCACACAGACAGTTGCCCGGGGGTGGAATCGAACCCGGGTTCCTGACACTGAGGTGCTAATAACCACTAAGCCACTGTGCCATGCTCTTGTTGTGCAGCTTTACATCAATGTCATTTCTCAAGGAATCATGACATAAATAACCAAGATCTTTGTCAATTTTCTACTAGTGTCACTCATCAGATGACCTATAATCATCAACCTCTGGGTGCTCTTAGCAGGAATACTTACCAGCTGTACAAAGCACCCCTCCAAAATAAAATGGGAACGTCTTGTGGTGCAGTGGTAATGTTCCCACCTCTAAGCCAGGAGGCCCTACCTCAAGTCCCATCTGCTTCAGAGGTGTGTCCTAACTTCCCAGAACAGTTGATGAAAAATATCTGTAGCCTGCCTGGACTCAAATCACCAAACAGACAGGGGCATAGGGATCACTCCTGTCTGGTAGACCATGACCTCGGCTCTACCTCTGAAGGAGGAGGTCCGACTTGGGATAAGTTGTACTAACATCTACAAAGGTGGAACTGAGGAGGGATCTTGTAATGCGATAATAATATCCCTAACTCCAAGCCAAGTGAGCTAGAATCAAGCCCCAGCTCCAGAGGTGTCATAACATCTCTGAACAGGTTGATCAGAAAATATCTAAAGGACGAACATGGAGTTGACAGCTGTTAGATTGGCATAATCAATAAACACTTTGCACACAAAAGAAAAGGTGGCCCCTTACCCAGGTTGGAATCTATTTACAATTTTCAATTCTTTTTGAAATTATGTCCTAAAACTGGAACCAATAGAAATTACTTTTAGGTAGGTCATTATCAAAAGCATATAGACCAGTACACATATGGAGAATATACCCAGCAATGACAAAGTCAAGTATTGAGGCACAGGGTCATCTGGTGAGATGGGAGCAATCTCAGATCTGAATGTCCTGGCAGCCATTTCAGCTCTCATTTAGTCCAAGCTCACTTGTCAAATAAACAGCATTCCAGAATAGTCTGGCTCATGCAGTGAATTACTAATTTGCCAAAAGATAACTCCAATTTTTCACCAATTATATCACTTTGAAGTTATCCTCTGGGACACAGTAATGCATGCCATACTTCATTTAACCAACACAGCTGAAAGGAAAGCTGGAATTTCAAGACAATTCTTTGTAAACAGTGGGGCAGCACCCAATTTTGAATCCAATACGGAATTCAGAACAAAGCCCAAATGGTGAGCATGTGGAACTTGCTGCCACAGGGAGTGGTTGAGTAAATATTATCAATGCGTTTAAGGCGAAGTTAGGCAAGGAAACAAAGGAGAAGGGAACAAAGTTACGATGGTAGATTTAGATGAGGAATGAAAAGAGCCTCAAGTAATTAGATATCACCATTTAAATCTACATAGAAGTTCATGCATGACGAGTTAAGTCAGCTTCTAAAGCCCCCAGAACACCGTGGAAAATGCAATCACAGATGTAACTAACCAGAGAAAGGCTGCCATCAGGCTGTAGGTAAAATTGACCGAATTGATGAGGAGCTGATCCTCAAAGCACAAGTTAGTGTTTGC
Source organism: Ginglymostoma cirratum (assembly GCA_024137785.1). Classification (NCBI taxonomy): domain Eukaryota; kingdom Metazoa; phylum Chordata; class Chondrichthyes; order Orectolobiformes; family Ginglymostomatidae; genus Ginglymostoma; species Ginglymostoma cirratum. Next base: position 3,942,163 of record JAHRHZ010000029.1, on the reverse strand, counting down.
TTGCATTTCTTGCTACTAAGAATTATGCTGATTCTATCAGCAACCCGGGTTTGTGGCAGCACACAAGTGAGCTACAGCAGTGAGGAAGACTGCCTAGATTGAGTAACTCAGCTAAATAAAACCTGAAAACAGGTGATGAATTCCTTGCAAAACAGGGGAAATACAATGGATGCTATTATAATGAACACTGTCCACAGGAGAATTTAATCTAGGTTTGCACTTAAATGTTATTTCAACTCAAAATGATCTCAAATTTCTGGAGGTGCAGGGACTGTGTAAGGGACAAACATGCAAACGTTCAGTTGTGACATCAACAATCCACGGAAAGGATGTTTAGAATGACGGCTTATTTTGCCCAGTAGTGTGTGTCAGCTATGTAAGAGACTTTTTCCTATTCAAATCTATCATCTTGTGCCAACTTAGATACTTTGAAATTCAGATAATGATGGCTTCTCTTGTCTTCAAGTTCAACAGAAGGGTGATGATTGAAGATTTTGATGAGCTCTTCCAATTCTGCTTCAGAAAGTCCAAATGTCAACAATTTGATTACATCACCACAAAGAACAGTGCAAATGAAAACTGAATGAAACCAAACACTAAAACAAAACCCTTAAAATATATTTTGATCCCTGTTAAATTCATGTCAAAACTTCAAGAACTCTGACCAATACCGTAATTACATTAAGCACATACTTTATTAAAAACTCAGCACTTGTAAAGGCCAAATCTGCACCAATACCAGAAAAACTACCCAAAAAGGAACTGAAGAGATTCCAACTGAACAGCTGGACAATAGTCCTTATGTACATTGTATTGCAACAACTTACAGAATTAATTTCACTTGCCTCTCTGCAGCACTTGCAAAACAAACTGGATATGTTGCACTGCAGCCAGCTTTTTCACACTTCCTATATTTCTTTTCAGAACCTTCTTCCTCTTCCTCAGTTTCAAAAGTTTTCTTCTTGACCTTCATTGTAAAAAAAAACGCAAATTGAATTTGACAATAAAATTTGGATCTCTCACTCCACAAATACCTTCAAAGTTCAAATTATTTTTTTAATTTTTTCCAAGCTTTCCATCTCACACTTATCAAAACAATTCTAAGGACATTGGTTAGATCATTTAGGACTGAGTTGAGGAGAAATTTCTTCACACAGGGAGGTGAGCCTGCAGAATTCGCTACCAAATTAAGCAGTTGAGACCAAAACATTGTATGATTTCAACAAGAAGTTAGACATTCCACCCAGGGATAAACGGATCAAAGGATATGGGGAAAAAGTAGGAACAGACCATTAAGGTGAATGATCAGCCATGATCATAATGAATGGCAGAGCAGACTCGAAGGACTGAAAAGCCTACTTCTGCTCCTTGTCTCTACGTAATTCACGAGAATAAAAATTCAAGGGGAAAACATTTATACTGGGGACACTGCTGATTGCTTGGTATGTGGACTCCGGTAGAGATGTTGCTGTGGAGGATGCACCCATTAATGACGATTGATAGTTTATTGTCAGGCTTCGTTTAAGCTTTAAACTAGACATATTGATTTCAGATTTCTAATAAACCAGAGATCGGCTGTCTATTTTGCTGACATTTCTAGAGTGGATAATCCCAAGAGAGAAGAATTATGCCAATAACCAGTTTAGAATTGAATACTGGGCAGCAGCATAGTGCACTTGCACATACTAGAAGTTACATATATTTGTATACAGGATACTGCTATTCGCAGACAGAAGGAAAATGTACTTACATTGTACCTGTTTCAACTCAACAAAGTATCTGACAGCAATCTGTCACTTCACTGTTCAAGGCAATGCCTCAAGTAATCCGAGTCAACCCAATTAGTTTAAAAATTAGTATTCTTGGGAATTATCCTGATATAATCTAGTTGAAAAGTGGCAAAGTGTGTGCTTTTAGAACATTTAAGTTCTGCACTACCAAAAGACTATTTCAAAATTATATAAATACAACTACAGACCATTATGATGTGTTGACAGGACAAGTAATATCAATCCAGTTCTATCAAATGCTACTTAAAAACTAAAAGAACTGCAGATGCTGTAAATCAGGAACAAAAACAGAAATTGCTGGAAACGCTCAGCAGGTCTGGCAGCATCTCTGGAGAAAAAAAAAAAATCAGACCTAACATTTCGGGTCTGGTGACCATATCTCAGAACTGTGTTCTGAGGAAGGATCACCGGACCCAAAATGTTAAGTCTGATTTTTTTTTTCTCTCCATCGATGCTGCCAGACATGCTGAGCTTTTCCAGCAATCTGTTTTTGTTCCTATCAAATGCTACAATCTTCTACAGTCCATGGCTCATGCTATATCTGACATGTCACTTACAACAGCTCAGGTTAATCTGAAAACCTGCAATAACATCCATCTTGCATCTTCCTAAGATTGCAAGTAGTGCAGTGCAAATTGCATCTTAAGTTGAGAACAGTAAATTCCATGTAACAATAAGTTGAGTAAGGGCCATGAAGTCACACAATCATTAAGCTTAGTACGATCAGTAAGGAGCAATCACATCGGCTGAGACACTGCCCAAGCAAGTACAGAGTTTGGCGAATTTGGTGGCTTGCGGGGACAGTTTGTTTAATCTTTCTTTTTCTTCTCCGTTTTAAAAAGGTTAAAATTTTGTAGATGTGTGAAAAGGTTAATAAGCTCACTGATGGACAGTTGTCAATGACTTGAAGCCTGAACAGGGTCTGAAGGTGCTAAGTACTATTGAAGATTAACTACTGCAGGTCATTTCAGCCCTATTTAAGAAAGAGCCTATCGAAAGCACATGATCAGTAAGCTTTGCACAATGAGGAAGGAGATCACATCTGCAGTGAGACACAGCCCAAACAAGCATATAGCTTGGGGAATTTGAAGGCAATACAGAAATTCAGTGTGGAGGGGAAGAAGTGCTTTGTGCTTCTTTTTTTGGGCTCATACTTTGTAAAGTTTTTTTGTTAAGCAGGATACATTGAAGCCCAGAACAAAGGGCCCAGCACAAAAGAGTGACATCACAGGTCAACCCCAAGTTCATTGGTTGATGATGGCTACAACTTTCATACAATCCCTACAGTTTGGAAGCAGGCCATTCAGCCCAACAAGTCCACACCATCCTTCCCAAGAGCATCCCACCCACATCCATTCTCTACCCCTGTATTTCCCATGTCTAACCTACCTAACCTAAACATCCCTGGGCACTATGAGCAATTTAGCATAGTCAATCCACCTATCCCGCACATGTTTGGACTGTGGGAGGAAACTGGAGCACCCAGAGGAAGCCCACGCAAACATGGGGAGAATGTGCAAACTCCACACAGACAGTCATTCAAGGTTGGAATCGAGCCCGGTTCCCTGACGCTGTGAGGCAACAGTGCTAACCACTGAGCCAATGTGCTGCCCTAGTTGGCAGTTAGGAAGGCAAATGTAATGTTAGCGATCATTTCACAAGGACTAGAAAACAAGAGCAAGATGTACCGCTAAGACTGAATAAGGCTCTGGTCAGACCACATTTGGAAGATTATGGGCAGTCTTGGACCCCATATCCAAGGATGGATATGTTGGCCATAAGGGGGCTCCAGGAGAGGCTTACAAGAATGATCCTGGGGTAAAGGGCTTGTCAGATGTGCAGCAGTTGAGGACTCTGGGACTCTATCTGAAGTGGAGAAGGATGGGTGTAGTTTGAAAACCTGAGAGGCCTAGACAGAGTGGACACGGAGAATATGTTGCCACTATTGGAGAAAGACAGCCTTGGAGTAAAGAATGACCCTTTAGAACGGAGATAGGAAGAATTTCCTCAACCAGAGGGTGATTAATCCGTGGAACTCATTGCCAGAGAGGCCTGTGGAGGCCAAGTCCATGAGTGTATTTAAGACCGAGGTAGATGGCTTCTTGATTGGCAAGATCGGTGTCATGAGGAGAAGGCAGAAGAATTGGTTTGAGCGACATATCCACCATGATCAAATGGCACAGCCGACACGATAGACCAAAAAGCCTAATTCTGTTCATTTCTTATGGAAATGTGATTAAAGGATGTTTGCAGCCTTGCAGGAATGTGATCATCTTTTGCTACACACATGAAATACATCAAACTACAGAATGCATTTGAGCGTACATTCTCGATCTTCACCTCTCCAAGTGTTACATCACACAAGAACATTTATAATTTAAAAATACCCATACTTTGAAAAGAACATTGAATATCAAATTAAATATAAAAACTGTTCAAAAAATATTAAATTTAAATCTAAAACATATAATACTACCTGTACATAATTTAACTTCCATTGGTTTCTATGCACCAACAATTTAAAGATGCATTGACTTCAGAGGCATTTGACATAAATCTAATGTTAAATTTGTTCCACAGATGAAACCCACTTTAATGAAAAAGTAAACTTAAAACCAGTGAATATTAGTTTTAGTGGCACTGAACAAAACCTGTCTTCCTGATGATCTTAGTGGAGGGTTGGTATCCATTGATCCTTCAAAAATAGGAGGCCTTTTCTTTGCTCGCATGCGTCCACTTATGGCATCTACAAATAATCAACAGGCAGGTGTTTACATAAGTTAAAACTTGAAAAATAAATAAGGTTTTACTATATGACCTTCCGTTTTTAAATCACTTGCAAAAAAAAAAAAAAAAATCAGACTCAAGCTTTCACTCAGTTACAATTTTGTTAATGGGTACATCCATTTTGAACCTAGTTATGAAGATGAAATTTGCCTCAATAGCTGAAGCCGTATCTTTCGATTTTGCAATATCATTGGGTAGGAAAAATATGGGAGAAAGAAAAGATTTATACAACATAATTGGGGAACCATAAAAGCTGTGGTAAAATTCAAAGAAAATTAGATTCACCCAATTTTAAAAAAAACAAATTAATCGGACATGCAGAAGTACTAACCTATGCTGAATCATGACCTGACCAGATACTTGGAGTAGTGAATTTATTTTTACTTCTCTGCTTCATAAAAGATTCTGATATTTTAAAATAAAAAAATGACAGCCAGGATTTGTAGTTATATTGTGCATAATATTATCAAGCAATTCATGTAAGTGCAACGAATACATTTAATCTTTTGAAGAAAGAGCTGGTGGGACATGTGACCAAATGAATGGTCAAAGGTCTTGAAGAGAATGTTACAGGTGAAGACGAAAACCTTTCACTTAAGAATTAAATGGAGGAAGGCATCATCACCAGTGGTGAGGAAAGTGACAGGTGCCGAAGAGGCCAGAGTGGAAGAATGAACGTCAATGAGAATTTGAAGCCTGAAATATCCACCGACCATGTTCCAACATAGGCTAAAGAGAACAGTGATGATGGGCAAACAGTACTTCGTTAGGATATGGGCAGTAGAATCTTGGTGGTAGGTGGAATATTTCAGATCATTTAGGCAAGCACTGTAACAATCGTATTTGGAAGAGACAACAATGAAACATGAGACACTGCCAGCCTGGCACGACAGCTTAGATTTTTGACTCAATACCATGGGAGAGATATAATGTCACAATCTTGTGAGTCAGTGAAAGAATAATACAAATTAAGTCATGGATAACACAAAGCTATTTCAGATGCTAAAATGAACAATTTAAAGTCTAAGGTATGATGTCATTTAACTGCCATTTAACATGATGTCATTTGGTCTATCAGTTACTTCAGCTTCATACTCTAGAATACATTTCATATTCCCCTCTCATGAGAGATCATTAAAAATCTACCACAATTCAAATTCCTGTCTATTTACTTTTGGTAGAACTCAATAACACTGGACATGAACCATTAAAACGTTACGTATGGCAATAACCAAACTAAGTCTGGAATGGAGCATTTTATACATAATGGTGTTAGCCCCATCCTTATGCCTTATATTACTTGCCATTTGTCAGATGTGGGCACATCTTTCCCATCTCGGTCCGAGTGCAACAGCTTCTTTTCACATCCAAGACCCTGACTCTCAAACATCTTAGCCAACTGTTCTCCCATTCCTCACCCTCCACACTATCATTCAACTGTCGTGACACCAAACCACAAGACGTCAGTTTTAAGACCACTTAAATCCAGAATATGGTCGAACTCAGTCCCTGCTTCAGCTATTCTGCTGCTTAAACCTTCATCCCTGCCTTCTGTTAACTCTATGCTTGACTTGTCCAATGTACCCTTCGCCAACCTCCTACATTTTACCTTTGGTAAACTGGAAATTATAGAAAATTCTGCTGCTCATGTCCTATACATATCACATTTTAGGATAGATAACCAAAGGCTTGATGAAATGGATAGACTTTAAAAAGGAGAAGAGGGAAATATGCAGAAAGGACGTAGGTGGAAATTCCAGGCTTTAGTTCCAACAAAGATTGAGATTTCAGATGGGGAGCAGTGGGAAAGAGATTTGCAAACAAGGTGAGAATTTCAAAATAAAATTGTCCAACAGGGAGCTAACGTTGGTCATTGATCACACAGGTGAATGTAACTCGATACAAGTCAACACATGGACTGTACATGACAACAAACTTACCAAAGACAGAAGGTAAGAGATTGCCTGGGCAAATACTGGAATATACAAGCAAAGAGATACCAAGACTCAGCTACTGAACTAAGCCTATGCACAAAATTAATTAACTCAGTACGACTGCAACAGCTCATCGATTATTCCCTATGCACAGAGCTATAATTATTTCAGTGGCTTGGAGATAAATAGGATATTTAATCTAGGTTCAGAGAAATAATCAAGAATCTGGTTCTTAAAACTAGCTGGACAAAATAAGTGATCAAATGAGATGCACATTGGTTTGCATTTGTAATAATTTGATAGTACAGCTCATTTTCTTAGCCAATGTCATAAATAAGAGTGTTCGTTGTTATTTTGGACTGGCACCAAATCTTACCAGAAAATTGATTTTGAACAAGAATAGCAATTATTAGTGACAGTCAATAAAGTAGTTCACTTTGCAGAAAAAAAGAATGTCAGCCACTTATGGTTCTCATCTACAAGAGATTAGTATTTTTTAAAACTGGAAGTTGCAGAATTATACTAATGCAGAACAAGAATACAAAAGGCACAGATTTTACAATCAGGGAATCTGTCAGTAAATTGCCAACAATTTACTGGTATTAACCCGCTGAAACTGATGAGAATTTCAGGATGAAATGCATGCACAGATCGGGATTTAAAGTTTGAAGTTGCAGACTGCCACTCAGTCCTCCACCACTGGCAGTGCTGTGCATTTTCACCTTCCAAACCAACAACCATTTAAATCATCACTTTTCTCTCATAACCACTACCATTCCTGACCACCAATGTCACCATTAGAAATCCCATTAAAGTCTAGACCTTGGTCAATAAGGTCCAATTCTGCTCTTAATGGTGATAAGAGTAATTGTTGCTGAACAACAGAACTGATTCTCGATGAGAGCTGTAAAATGTCTCCATTTGGTGTGTCAATTAAAACAATATTTAAAAGGAAAGATTTTTCCAAAAAATTTCAACTTTTACCTTCAAAAGATCTGTATGTGTCATATTTGATTTTACGTGAAGCAACTGAAAAATTAATTGTGTACACGTTTTGGCAGCTAGGCAAGTCTGCGCAAGTCCTTTTGCAATTGAATGCTTGGGCAGCTTGATGTCATCAGGAATTCCCAAAGTTACAATACCACTGAAGGAGTGATAATTATATTTCTCAGTGCAGCGATTGGGAGATTTCAAGCAGCATTTTGAAATGTGCAGCAAGAGCCCTTGGTTCACTGCTGATGCAGTCTTCAGGCCTACAGAAGAACATTGGAGGCTGAAAATTAATTATACTTATATTGGATTAAACTGCTTCAATTTTATATCATTTTAGTAATAGCAAAATTCAAAATTTTTAAGATTGCCGATGCTACATTTCATCTACTTGATCTAATATTGGTTGTTATATTGTGCTTTTTAATTTAAACTGATAGGCCAACTGAAATTTTAATTTTACTTTGACAAACCAAGAACTTAAATTAGTGAAACCAATTCACTGGCACTTTAAGAATTTTTATCAAAGCCACAACCTCACTGCCTCAGCTTGTCTCACAAACATTTAACTTTGCTCCATCTTTAGCACAGAAGTCATCATTGCTCCAAAACAAACTTATTTTCACGTCAGGTCTAGTGAATGCAATTTCAACATCTTGACATTGCAAAAGTCACTAGTGCTATTATTCAAGTCCAGTGGCAATGAAGTGAAAGTGGAGTTGAAGATAGGTCATATTTATACCAACATAGATGGAAATACCATAAATATTTGGCTCATACTTTGTGTTCAGTGGCAAAAGAATTGAACTCTCCACTAATTATGCTTAAAGCTGCTCACAATATCACATGAACTTTTGTACAGCAACTTAGTTATTAGAAATGGTTTAGTGCATAGCATAATACCGGGAATCAGTGACATGTAAGTGCAGGGAAAGTACTACTATGCCTCTTCAAACAAACAAAAAAATAAAAGTCATTGTGGCATGTGGAGTCCAAACTATGAAGCACAATTAGAGTATGTAAATGCATCTACAGAAAATCAGAATAAAAGAGAAAGAAAGATGTTAAAGTGAGGGGAGACAAAAAGGGGCAAAAAGCCAAATAAGCAAACAAAGCTTAAATTTTTAATAAAAATTTTAAAAAATTAAATTGCAAAGGAATGAGATTCCACATTTGTAAGGGTAACTATTCAGTGACAGAGGGCTTTTTCAAAAAAAAAAGTGTTTATTACATATTTGTAGAGGTAGAACTCAAATATAGAAACTTAACATAATGACTTCCTGAAGATGAAACATCTTCTAATTTTTGTTTAAAAATTCACGTATACCTAAAAGCATCCACCTTAACCTCTTTTGGCTGTTTAGTACGCAACTAATAAGGAAGTACTACAATTGAAATAATTCATGTATTTTAATGACAAAATTCTAAACAAGGTTTAGCGTAATGAAGCTCTGGGTTAACAGACTTAATGAAAAAACATCTTTCTGAGATCAGTTTTTCCAGAATATTTGCTGTCAAATTTACTTTACAGCAATGCTCACATCAATGATATTCTTATCACAAAATATGGTTTCCTCCATTTTAAACAAGAACTATAGCATTGGAGAGCAAAAGTCTTGAGGTGGTTTACAGTGATATAATTAATGAAGCAAATAATTTTCCTGTTGTTTCCTCCTCCTTTTGCTCTGTTCACCTATGCCATAGGAGGTCATCACATTAGTTCAAATACCGGGAAAGATTTGAAGTGGGATTTACAATCTGCCCATAAAAGGTGCCTACGTCATTATTTGCTGTTCATTCAAGTATTAAAAGGATAAACATTGAGATTGTTCGATGCTTTCAACAGCAAAAGTTTTCTGATGGCCCTTAGGTTGCGTTATGAAAATAACTGAGAAGCTTTAGATATCCAATATTTGGGTTCCTTAGCAATTTGGGAAAATAAAGTGAAATCAAAGTAAAACAAATGGTGACAACTCACTCTGCTATTGAACTATTTGGAAGACTCAGAAATATATCACCATTCCTTCAGTGTAGTTGGGTCAAAATTCTGGTATTCCCTATCCCTAACAGCATTGTGGATCGACCTTCCACACAAGGATTGCAGCGGCTCAAGATGGCAGCTCACCACCACCTTGTCGAAGTCAATTAGGGATGGGCAACAAATGCTGGCACAGCCAACAATACCCACATCCCACGAGTGAATATTGAACAAATTATGCAATTCTATTGCAACTTATAGGAAGATTGATTACTGCAACTAATCACAGAGATTAGACAAAACAATTTAACATTTACCAAAGACTTTTAGAACAACAGTTCTTTAGCTGGGGGGAGCGAACAAGTTATTAACTTTGTAAGATTAATGAAGATACCTTTAGATTTCTGCTTAACCACCCATAAAGAAAGCCTTCACAAAATCATTACTAGCAATAAATAAGACTAGTGTTTTCGTGCTTACTCATAAACAGGAACATATTATGAACGTGAATAAAACTGTATTACACAAAATGAACGTATTCACAAAGAACTGTAAAAATCTCAATCGAGTACTAAAAGCCTGTAATCCCAAGTATAAGGAAAACAATGTCAAAAGCTAAAAAATTCAACCGTGTGAACATTTCTCGAACACAACGTTAACATTCTTGTTGTTAACATTGACCTTGTTTCATTTGACACATAACGTATCCCTTTCTTGATAACAATGTAACTTCAGCCATGCTGTGTATCGCAACTAGTGCATACACAAGGTAAGCAGCTCAGAAATCAGTTGGTGTTGATTGTTGCACAAAGCCTAAGCTCAAGGCCAAGGATTCGGGATTCTTCAGGTTCCCTAACCCTCTCGCTTACTCACACAGATATATACATACAGCTCAAAGTGAAGACGAACGAGACACAGCTGGACTGGGCCAGTTCAGCGATGGAGCCGGTGGAAAGAGGCAGACCCCCGGGGGCCGGGTCTGAGCGAAGCGAGATAGATATCTAGTGACAGCACCAAACTCTCCAATGGGATAATCAAACTTAAGGAGGCGAAACAAAAGACGACGACTGCCTCGCTAACGAGCAAGCGGCGCCACGGACCGAGTAGTATTCACCTGTGTCCGAGTAATACATAGTGGCAGAGCTCTCGACTCCACAAGCTCCCTCTTATGCCCCCGACCCCCGTTCCTGTATACTCCAGCTTTCTCTCTCCCTGCTTCGAGACCAAGCTCACCCTCGCGCACGTGCACCCACACTCCCGAGCTCTCGTGCGCGTGCACCTTCAGGTGCCGGAGCTCGCACCAATGCGCATGCGCTCTCTCGAACTGATATTTTCCAGTCCGGCTCAGACTCGAACGGGCGCGCATGTGCTCTCTCCTCACCAGCTTCGGCGTTGCTCTTGCACGAACGCTGTCGCTGATTCCTAACTGATGCGATTTGAATGAGGTGACTGGCTAAGCACGAGCTGCCAGCGACGGAAAATTTTTTTTTAACCTGTTTTCCCTGCGTCAAATTTCTCTTGTAGAGTTTCGGTTCTTTATATTTCCAATAAAATCCAGTTCTGAAAAAAAATGCGTGTGACCTGTGACCTTTGGCATCCTGGCTCTACCTGTCATCGCTGCTCGTTGTGTTGAAATAGCGAAGTGACCGCGGTCGGGAGCGTCGATTCAGTCAAAGTCCAAATAAGCACATCAAGAAGTAAGTTAGACCTCATTTTTTATTTAGATTAATTGAGTATACTGGAGAACAACTTACGACCAGAATTGTGATTTTGCTGTCGAGACTGTGGCAAAAGAGCCCAGCTTTCATTAAGATAAAAATAGGAAATGCTGGAAATATCTGGTTAGGCAGTATCCGCCTTTCTTGACGAGAGGAGTCATATTTTCTCATTTCCAATCTAACAGCATCTTTCCAGAATCTAGGGACTTTTGCAAAATTAAAGCCTATGAGTTGTAAATAAGCTGATTTTGTAGGCAAAATTTTTGACTGAGTATGACATGAAAAAATGTGAACATATTCACTTTGGCAGGAAGCATAGAAATGCAGTATATTATTCAAATAGAGAGGCTGCAGAACTCTGATGTACAGAGGGTTCTGGATGTCCCGACACATGAATCACAAAAGTTACTATGTAGGTTCAGTGATTAGGGATGTTTTGTTACAGTTGTATAGAATATTGGTAAGATCACATCTAGACTACTGTACATGGTTTTCATTTCCTTTATTAACAAAGAATACAAATGTGCCAAAGCAGTTCAGAGAAGTTTCATTGGACTCAATGGGATAGGAATGTTACCTTAAGAGTAAAGGATTGATACGCTTGGCCAGTCCACTGGAGTTAAGAAAAATTAGATTAGGTCTTATTGAACCTTAGCTGCCTGAGGTGAGTTTGCAACATGAATACTGAAGGATGTTTGCTCTTGTGGGAGGGACTAGAACTAAGGCCATAGTTTAAAATTAAGGGGTTCCTAGCTGGTTTGTTGTTCCCCAGACGTTTCATTACCATGATGGGTAACATCATCAGTGCAGCCTCCGATGAAGCGTCGGTGTGTTTTCCTACCTGGTTTTTAAACTCTGGAGTCCGTTGAGGTGGATTGCCTCACTTCTGGTTTTCCTTCGTAGTGGAGTGTATATGGGGTTGAATTCTGTATGTTTATTAATGGCTTTCTCCGTGGAGTGTCAGGCTTCTAGGAATTCCCGTGTCTGTCTCTGCTTAGCTTGTCCCGATGTGTTCCTGATTTCTGGAACTAACCACAAGACTCCGACGACCACTGGGCATCAGAGTGGCACACAAGCCCACATCAACCCTATGACAACTGTTCACCCGAACTAAAGACCCACTCCCCGCCATGGACAGGACCAGTGTCGTCTATAAAATCCCCTGCAGAGACTGTGAGAAACCCTACATTGGACAAACAGGAAGGAAACTAACATCAAGGGTACACGAACACCAACTGGCTACAAAAAGACACTACCAATACTCACTCATCTCAATCCACATAGTTAAGAAGAACCATCAATTCGACTGGGACAAGCTAAGCAGAGACAGGCACGGGAATTCCTAGAAGCCTGACACTCCACGAAGAAAGCCATTAATAAACACATAGAACTCGACCCCATATACGCTCCACTACAAAGGAAAACCAGAAGTGAAGCAATCCAGCTGAACCGACTCCAGAGTTTAAACAGCAGGCGGGAAAACATACCAGTGCTTCATTGGAAGCTGCACTGATGATGTTACCCAGCGTGGTAATGAAACGTCTGTGGAACAACAAACCAGCTCGGTGAGCCAACCAAACTCAACACCCACAAGCCAAGGTACAAATCTACTCCAAAACCTTAAAGGGATTCCCATTTTAGCTGGAGTTTGTGAAGAATTCTTTTCTCTTTGTGTTGCGAGTCTTTCAAACAATAAATGTTTTTCTTTCTAAAATTTGGAATTCATTTGGCTTGTTCTCAAGTAAAATATCTGAGTTTTGATTTTGGGTGTCCTGTTCTATGTTCTTTGTACACATTGTCACAGTATGCATTTTCCCAAAACAGTGATGAGTGCCGGAGTAGAAATACCAGAAGGAATGAGGTTGAACCAATATGGCGACCTAGAAAACTTTGACTTGACTGCAGAAGACTGGATGATACGATGGGAAAAGAGGCACATTGGTTTTCATAAGGATGAAATTCATGAGTGAGTGCAGCTCTTAGTTTACAGGCAGTTTTTAATTCTTAATTTTTAGAAATATATTTCCGTGACACTGAATGCCTGAATTCCTTGTTCTTGTTTTCCTCATAGCTTGCATCAATGAGCAGATTGAATTGGGGGTTTCTTGCAGATTTAATTGATTAATCTTGCAAGGACCAATTTGCTTGTTTTGATTAAAAGTTATGCATTGTGGTATGGGGAGTGTCTGTTAACAGAATAACAGAAAATGAACTAATACTTTCCCAGAGCAATGTACTGGTAAATTTTCCAATGAGTAAAAACTGTTGCTGCCTAAGTGGATGGCACAGAACATTGCTGATTAGAATGAGTTTGCAAATCAAGCATTTTGTGAACAAATTATGCCAAACTTGGAAGTGTGGAGAACTGAGCACCTTCTTTCCTTCTTTCCCAAGTGTCCATTTGTACTTTATCACATTTTAGAATATTTAACTATTCATTCCTACTGTCTGTGCTGTGAGCTCAGTTGAGCAATATACATGTCTTCAGCTTTTCCACCAAATCAGTGCCTTGAAATGAAAAAGAGATTTGCAAAGTGATCCTTGTCAGGCCTGAAAGCCTGGTCAATTTAGTTAAACGTTAATTTACTACTTTTATTTCTATACAGGAGATGATTCATGAATAATGATTGACTCCTTATTTACAAACCTAACTCTACCGTCCAGTAAAATAAGTCTAATCTTATACTATTTGTCTTCTACAGCAAAATAATTTCAAGTTCAGCACTTTACAGTATTTAATATTTATCTACACACATGAAGGACATATTTCACTGACATTTTCCATTATAAATATCAAATTTATAAGGTAAATATTGAAAATAGATCGTTTAAAGTCATTGTTTTCCAGTCCAGTGGATCTCATCAGAAATCACAGTAGTTTGCATTTTCATAGTTCATAAAGCAAACTTAGCTGGTTACAGAAAAAAACCATGAGAAAGTTTGAAATTCACTGTAAAATGTATATTGTTCATTCCTAAATTATATACAAAATAAACCTGCTTGTTAGTTACCTTGACAACAAGCATGGGGCTGGATGAACACAGCAGGTCAAGCAGCATCATAGGAGCAGGAAAACTTGACGTTTCGGGCCTAAACTTAGGTCTGTCTCACCAAAATGTTTGTGAGTTGGACTTCAAGAGCATACAAAACGTACACTGGGCATACGTGATAATAAACTGTTCACATATAGAGAAGTATGATTGTTACAACTCCCAGGTCAGCTGAGTAAGATGAGAATTTATCAGCAATTAAAAAGCTCTTATTTTGAGAGAAGTGGGGCCCAGGTCAGCTGTGGCTCTGTGGGAGATGCTCTGTCCCCTAAATCACAATGCCGTTGGTTTAAATTCTCAATCAAAAATGTGGGCACATAAAAAAGAAGCCTGACACTCCAGTTCAGTATTGGTGGAGTGTTGTGTGGGAGGTGCTGTCTTCTGAATACCGTTTCCCACTGGGACTTCGTCTGGCCTCTAATGTGAATGTGAACCGTCTCATGACATCATTTTAAAGAAGACTAGAGAGCTACCCTAAGTGTCCTTGTCGATATCTATCTGTCAACCAGGTCTTTCAAACTTATATTTACCCAGTTGTTTGTGTAAACTTCCAGTATGCAAATTGATTGCGGTGTTTCTTACATTTAAACAGTGATCACACTTTACAAAGTTCTTCCTACTGATGTGCCTGACCAGCTGAATATCTACTGAATACTATTCAGAGGAATGGATATTAGATTAAGACAAAGTTGAAAGCATTGTGGTATCTTGCCAGAGTTGTAGCTGAAAACAATCCAGTTTCTGGCAAGAAGTGACCAGTTTTAATAAAGTAACAAGTAGCTTTTGGTGCACATAGAATCAAATCACAGCATGAAGAAGAAAATAGAAATAAATTATTCCTCCCAAGATGGTATTGCCGAGCTGCTGGTTTATGATAGAAATTACTTGACAAAAGAAGATCAAGGTGCAACTGACTTTCTATCAACCTGGCAGTTGCATGATGCAATAATAGTAGAATTGATGAGGGAATCAACTTCTGTCACTTTGTCTGCAACAAACTGTAATATGGGGTGGTAACAAAAATTCAGGAACCGTAGGTTCAAATTCATTTTCTCACAAATTGATATGATGTCTCAGATTTACTCACACAAAACTATCCAAAAATGATCTTTTCTGAAAAATCTGTCAACTTTATATTTGCATAAATTAATATTAATAGATAAGATAGAAGCAGGGAGGTTGTTTTCACTGGTGGGTGAAATGAAAACTCAGGGCGTGGCCTCAAAAAAAGGCAGAGCAGATTTAGGGTTGAGTTGGGGAGGAACTTCTTCACCCAAAAGGTTGTGAATTTGTGGAATTCCCTGCCCAGTGAAGCAGGTGAGGCTACCTTGTTGAATGTTTTTAATGCAAAGGTAGACTTTTGAACAGTAAAGAAATTAAGGGTGATAGTGAGCAGATGGTTAAGTGGGGCTGAGTCCACGAAAAGATTGGCCACAATCTTATCGAATGGTGGAGCAGGCTCAACAGGCCAGATGGCCTTTTGCTGCTTTTTCTTATGTTAATAGGCTATTCCCCAGATTAACTACTTGTTCAGGAACCTGAGGGAACACACCTGCTCCTCCTGGCTTCCAAAGGAATGCTGAAAGAGACTCTGAGGTTTAAAACTCCCATCTCCTTTTCTCTACCAAGTTTTCTTGACCCCTAAGAAACCAAGCAACTGAACTTGTTTTAAAATCAGTTTCCCAAATGCATCATTGGAACTCTACTTAAACATGTTAATAAACATCCATCTCTCTATGGTGAGACACTCAAACAGCTCAATATCGCTAAGCAGTAGTTGGGTTATATGCATTTCACCTTTTAGCCTTTGGCCGTCTTCCACCCTTTGTGGACGGCTAATATTGAGATCCATGTTTTTGAAAATTTATTTTCAATTTATCTCTCAAATGTAGACCATGTTTAGTTCTACAGTTCTGGATGAGGTATAACAACATATTATAAATTGCATTATTTAGACACTGGAATTCAAAAAAAGACAAAAGAAATTGCAAACATGTCACTTATCAACATTTTCAAAGGCGAAAACTCGGTCAGCCGTTATAATCACTATAATCTCACCAACTCCTGAGTTGTTCCTGGTGCAAAAATTTCAAGTGGATTCACCATTGATTTCGATAAATTATGGGATTACTTTACTATTATGGCTGAATACTGACCTTTCAAGTATCCCAAGTATTCTTAACAAGTTTAATTTGCTAATCAGAGCTCCATTGTGTTTCAATTTTCCATGAGTATTTTTCTTTCCAATTACAGAATACTATTGTGAATGTTTTTGTTGCCATTTAAATAAAGTTGTATTTCTTAATATTGAATTTCATCTGCAATTTGTCATCCCAGTTCCTAACCACTTGACCTACAGTGTCTATAATAGCCTCTGGAAGACAAACTCAGCTAGTCCCATGTTCACTTTTTTTTCCATTAGGCCAGCAATTTTTTTCTCTTCAGCTAAGTATCTAATTCCCTCTTGAAAGCCATAACACTCTCATTCAATCTATTCTAGATCTTAAACACTTGTAACAGAAAAATAAACTTATTTTTCAATCTAACTTTTTGGTTCTTTTGTCCTTCACCTTAAATCAGCCCTCTGGTTCTCAACTTTTTCACCAATAGGAGCAGTGGACTGAATTTCTTTCGGCTAAGTGTCAGTTTCGTCGAGTTTCATGGACGGTTTCTCATCACAAGCCTAGCAAGACCTCTCGTGGTAACTTAGCAAACCTGCTTCATTTAACTAACCACCTCACCCTTATGGTGCCCTTCTAATTTAATGCCAGCCCAATTCTACCATTTGTCAGTCCTGGAACAATTCCATTCTAGAATTGTTCGGTATCCCTAGCACCAATGCAATCTTTAAAAGGCCATTGTGCATCCAACATGCGCTGTTATTCCAGAACTGCCCTGCAATTTTTGAGATATTTTTCATGGACGGGAAAATCAGTGCTGCTGTTGGCAGGTAGGAGCATGGATGCACTTCTGGATGGGGTGGTGCAGAAGCATTACGTTTTCTTCTTCCGTCAGGACCAGAAGAGGTGGTCATGACACCAGACCATTCTGGTCTGGTCCACAGTTGCCCTGAGTTAATGCTGTCTCGACCATTTGGAGGAATGCACCGCAGTGTAGAAAGCAGTTCAACAATCTTCTCTACTGTGCAGGTGCAAGTGCCACCATCTTCTTTCCAATATTTCATCCTCTCATACTGTATCCACCTCCCACCAAGGATCATGCTCTACTCTTGTCACTCAGGGCGGCACAGTGGCTCAGTGGTTAGCGCCAGGGACCCGTGTTCGATTCCACCCTCTGGCAACTGTCTGTGCAGAGTTTGCACATTCTCCCCATGTCTGCGTGGGTTTTCTCTGGGTGCTCTGGTTTCCTCCCACAGTCTAGAGATGTGCAGGGTAGGTGGATTGGCCATGCTAAATTGCCCATAGTGTTCAGGGATGTGTTGATTAGGTGGGTCATAGGAGGATGGGTCTGGGTGGGGTGTTCTCAGGGTCACTGTGGACTTGTTGGGCCGAAGGGCCTGTTTTCACACTGTAGGGATTCTATGATCTATTATTGCCTGCAACATCATCCTTCTCCTGATGTCTTACACCCAACCTCACTAATCCAGCACACCTGTGTGTTGCCTACTCAGGTCATCTTCCCACCTTCACCAAAGTAACAGTTGTGCAATCCACTTTCATCTTCCATGATACCTTCCTCTTTCTCATTCCAGAAAGAAAACAAACCACGATAGGATGAAAGATTGTTCAATGTTCAGCACCACTCGCATCTCCTCAGATACTGAAGCAGTCCATGTTCAAAAGCCACAAGATCTAGACCAGTATCTCGGCTTGGGTTGACAAGTGGCACATAATGTTCACATCACACAAATACCAGGCAATGGCCGTCGCCAACAAGATACAACCTAACCACTGACCCTTGACATTCAACGATGTTACTTCATTGAATCCCTCACTATCAGCAACGTTGTGGTTAGCATTGACCAGAAACTCAACTGGACTTTCCGTATAAACATAGTGGCTACAAGAGCAGGTGAGAGGCTAGGAATATTGTGATGAGTGGCTTTCCTCCTGACTCCCTAAAGCCTGTTTACCATCTACAAGGCACAAGTCAGGAGTGTGATAGAATATTCCCTGCTTGCCTGAATAGGTGCAACTCCAACAACACTTGAGAAGCTTTACACCATCCAAGACAAAACAGCCCACTTGATTTGCACCATATCCACTCCCTGTACCACCAATGCTCACTGGCAGCAAACTGTGCTACCTACAAGAAGCACTGCAGAAATTCACTTGAGATCCTTAGACATCACCTTCCAAGCCCATGACCACTTCCAACGAGAAGGACAGGGCAGCAGATACGTGGGAACACCGCCATCTGCAAGTTCCCCTCCAAGCCACACACCATCCTGACTTAGAAATATGTTGCTGCTCCTTACCTGTCACTGGATCAAAATCATGGAATTCCCTCCCTAAGGGCTTTTTGAGCAATTTTGAGTGATTTTTATGGCATTCTGCCCCAACCCCACTTTTCCCACAGGCTCTGTTATTTCTATAGCGTGATTTTCTATAACGTGGTGTTGCACTTTGGCATTATGGGAACACAACTATCGCATTATAGCAGAACAGATTGTATAGGCGTATTAATATTGGGTTAGATTTGACAATGTGGGGTTCAGCCAATGGAACGTGCTAGTGAGCCACCTGTTCAGCCGTTGCAGCCAGAACTGATTACCATACTGTCTGTGGACTGCAAGGAGAAACCCACTACCTCAGGGAACCCTCCTGGCTCTGGGTTGCACAATTGTGTGAAACTTGGAAGCCACCCGGGCTATAAAGTGGTTGCTTGGGACAGGCAAGGTTAGCCCAAACAGCCCAAATTTTCTTTTGTGCAAACTAGAAAACAATCCTGCTTCTCCTGGCCCCACAAAATAAATGACAACTTATCTGTTAAATTGACAGAAAGTAACGTGTATGCAACGTAGGCTACTTCCCTCTCTGTCCTAAAGTGGCACTTGTGAATAATGTATGTCATTCCACCATAATGCATTTTAAAAGAACCTATTGCCTGAAACAACTCACTTGTTTTGGATGCTCGATTGCATTGAGAGCACTGAGTCTGGAGAGGTATTTTCGTAGTAGTGGACGGAACTCTGGAGCGTGACCTGTTTCACATGGCTGAGAGTTTCTTAGCAACATTAGTGGCAGTGGAATACTAACAGGGATCAGGATTCCTGAATTCATTATTTGAAAGGCTGAATCCAGGAGTCTGAGGGATTGGCATACCTTCACTCAGAGCCACGGAGGGCTGAGCGTTTGCCTAGATTCACTGCCTGATAGAAGATCTGAGGAGGCGGCTGTTTCGGTTTCTGGAGTTAAGCTAATTGTTGGATTTTAAGAATTTAAATCTTAATTTTGGTTTCCCCTTTTGCATACTTTAAATTTAAAACTGCAAGTAGGGGAAGGGTACTGATTTTGAAAAGTTGTATTTCAAGCTTCTTCTTCTAGGTCTTATAATACAAAATATAGGAAATAAATTCTCTGAGCACAGCATGTCATCAGCAACAGTGTGTTCAAATCCAGCATTTACAAAGTGTGGATCTTCTCAGGCAAGTCTAAATTAGCTCATTTTTAAGGGACAAAATGGCAGTCAGTGGAGTGGTATGCTTCTCCTGTCAGATGTGGGAGATTAGGGAACAATTGATCGTCCGTGAAAACTATGTCTGAAGGAAATGTGTTTGGATGTATTTCATAACAGACTGTTTAAAAAGCATGAAGGTTGATATATCTCCGGGATCTGATCAAGTGTATCAAAGGACATTGTGAGAAGCTAAGGAAGAAATTGCAGGTTTTCTAGCACAGATATTTGTATCACAGATATTTGTCTCATTACAACCATCAGTGAGGTGCTGGAAGACTGGAGGGTGGCTAATGTTGTGCCTTTATTTAAAAAAGGCTGAAAGGAGAAGCCAAGGAGCTATAAACCAGTGAGTCTAACGTCAGTGGTGGATAAGTTGTTGGAGGGGATTCTAAGGATTTACATGCATTTGGAGGGGCAAGGACTGATTTGAGATAGTCAGCATGGCTTTGAGAGTGGGAATTCGTGTCTCTCAAACTTGAGAGTTTTTTTGAAGAGGTGGCCAAGAAGATAGAGGAGGCCGGAGCAGTAGACGTTGTCTACATGGACTTTAGTAAGACCTTTGACAAGGATCTGCTGATAGACTGCTTAGTAAGGTTAGATCACATGGGATTCAGGAAGAGCTTGCCAGTTTGATACAGAACTGGTTTGACAAACTGTAAGAGACAGCGGGTGGTGGTGGAGGGTTTTTCAGACTGGGGGCCTGTGACCAGTGGTGTTCCACAGGGCTCAATGCTGGGTCCACTGTTGTTTGTCATTTATACAAACAATTTGGATGAGAATGTAGGAGGCATGGTTAGTATTTTGTGGATGACACCAAAATTGGTGGTGTAGTAGACAGTGAAGAAGGTTATCTAAGATTACAAAGGGATCTTAATCAATTGGGCCAATGGCTGAGGAATTACTGATGGATTTTAATTTAGATAAATGTGAGGTGTTGCATTTTGGTAAGACAAACAAGGACAGACTTAAAGAGTTAACGGTAGGACCCTGAGTAGTGTTTTGAACAGAGATCTAAGGATTCAGGTACATAATTCTTTTAAAGTTATGTCACAGGTAGACAGTGGTGAAGAAGCCTTTGGCACCCTTTGCTCAGACCATTGAGTATAGGAATTGCTATTGTACGGGATACTGGTGAGGCCACTTTTGCAGTACGATGTGCCGTTCTGGTCGTCCTGCTTTAGGAAGGATTTTATTGAATTGAAGAGGGTGCAGAAAAGATTTACAAGGATGTTACTGGGACTGGTGGTTTTGAGTTATAGGGAGAGGCTGGATAGGCTGGGACATTTTTCACTGGAGTGTAGAAGAAGTGACCTTATCAAGGTTTATAGAATTATGAGGGTCATAGATTAGATGAATAGCAAAGGTCTTTTCCCTAGGGTAAAGGAGCTCAAAACTAGAGGGCATAATTTTAAGGTAAAAGGAGAAAGATTTAAAAGGGACTTAATGGGCAACTTTTTCACACAGAGGTGGTTCATTTGGGGAGAAAAAACTGCCAAAGGAAGTGGTCGAGGAGGGTACATTTACAACATTTAAAAGACATTTGAACAGGTACAAGAATAGGAAAGGGATATGGTCCAAACGCAGGCAAGTGAGACTAGTTAAGTTTGGGAAACTTAGTCAGCACAGACGAGTTGGACCGAAAGGTCTGTTTCTGTACTGTATGACTTTATATTGCAAATAAACGGCAACAAGCATTTTTGGACTAGGCCCATGTTGAAATCTAGCCAGTAGCATTTATCGACAATCTTCATTGTCGATACAAATGTCATACAAATTCTTCATTGTTTTCCTCAAATACATTATAATTCTGTTGACCAAAATGGATGTATCCAAAAATTTGTATTATCCAAGTTGTGACTTTGAAATCTCATGTATCTCTCATCTGTGTATTACAACTGCCATGTGATGCCTACATGAATAACTGTTGGTAATATGTACACAATAGTTGCGTGAAGGTGTCTGTTTTGTTTTGAACTGACTCAAAAGCATAGCATTATTCTTTTCATGCCACTTGAAGATTAAAGTTGAAGTTTAAGACAATTGAAGAGGTAGGAAGACTGAGTTAACTGAAGTGGTTTGGGTAAATAGATTAAAAGAAAAAGTGTTGAAAAGTAGTGGCAGATACTTAAGGAGAACACGGCACATAAAATTAAAGAGTTGAATACAGGGACCAGTGTGGGAGAAATTGATTCCAATATTTGATGCACTGGCACCAGGAGTGGTGTATGTGGGGGCTGTACATTTGGGATAGTCTGCACCAAACTGTGCTGTGACCAGTGTTCTTGCAAACTCCATAACCAGGAGAGTGGAGTCTGTTTTTTAGTGAAATATTAAGGGCAAGGGATCAAATGTGGAAAGATTTGGTAAAAGAAAGGCGACAAGGTAAGAATAAAGTAGCAATACTGGAAATGAAGTTCCGAGAATAGCGGGAAAGTGACTAACATTTTTTTAAAAAAACTAGGAGTACTCCTGCAGTCAAGACTAGATGATACAAAGATAACAAAAGATAAAACTAAATGCTCTGTGTCTGAATATGTGTAGCATTCATAAGAAAGTAAACAAATTGGTGCACATTTGGAGTAAATAAATGTGTCCTGATAGCCCTTACAGAGATGTCGCTGCAGGATGACAAGGGCTGTGTCCAAACTGTTTTAAGAATTCTAGAAAGCTAACTAAAGGTGTTTGTCAAAGATAGCATTGGTGTTTTAGTTAGAGATGACCTTGCTTCAGGAGATGAGGATATAGAATTGTTTTAGGTTGAGATGTGAAATAATGGAGGAAGGAAGCTACTGGTGGGAGTGGTCTGCAGGCCCCCTAACAACCACAATATGCGACAAAGTGTGCAACATTTAAGTTTGGGTGCCTGTAATAAAGGGACAACAATGATGACGGATGACTTAAATCTACATTTCAACTGGAAAAGTCAGATTGAGAGAAGTAGCATAACTGAGGAGTTCATAGATTGCTTTTGAGGTAATACTGCATTTTTAGAATTGAATTAGAGAATACATTTTAGACTTAATATTGTGCGACCTAACAGGATTAGCTAATCACCTCAGAAAAGACAGTCCAGGTAACAGCAACCACATTATGATTAAAGTTAATATCCAGTTTTAAAGATTGTGTCTAAGACAAGAATTTTAAGTCTAAATAAGAGAAACTATATAGGTGTAATAGAAAAACAGAAATTGCTGGAGAAACTCAGCAGGTCTGTCAGCATCTGTGGAGAGAGGTCAGTGTTAACATTTTGAGTTAGAACTTTTCTGAAGAAGGATCTGTAACACTTCTGTGATTTTGTAATGTGACAGAGAAACTGAGAGAATGAATGGAGTCCTTACAGGAAGCAGAATGTAAGGTAATGTAGTCTAGGTAACTGGGAATAAGAGTTTTGGCAAAGATCTGTAGCTCGGATTGTGGATGGGGTTGTTGACCTGCTCGCCGAGCTGGCTTGATTTTGTTCAGACGTTTCATCACAATGCTAGCTGACGTCATCAGTGCAGCCTCCAATGAAGCAATGTTATTCTACTCCGCTTTGAATTTATACTGACCAGTCTGTTATGGTGAGTACTGTTACTTCTAGTTTTGATCTGTATGGGTTTGCATATGGGGTCCAATTCTATATGTTTGTTGATTGAAGTATGGGTGGAGAACCATGTCTTTAGGAATTCCCGTGCGTGCCTATGTTTGGCTTGGGCTAGTATGGTTACCTTGTCCCAGTTAAATTGATGGCCTTCATTGTCTGAATGTACCGATACTAAGGAGAGTTCGTCATGTCATTTTGCTGCTAGCTGATGTTCATGTATTCTGATGGCGAGTTTCCTTCCTGTCTGTCCAATGTAATATTTGTGGCAGTCATTGCATGGTATTTTGTAAACCACGTTCGTTCTGCATGTTGTGGGAGTGGGGTCTTTAATCCTTGTGAGTGTTTGTTGTAGAATGACTGTGGGCTGGTGGGCCACCGTGATTCCTAGTGGTCTTAGGATTCTTGTTGTCAGGTCCAATATGTTCTTGATGTAGAGCCGTGTGGCCAGTGTGTTAGGTCATACTGTGTCCTTCTGTTGTTATCTGTTTTGTAGGTATCTGTGGATGAAGTTGCGGGGATATCTGTTTAAAGCGAGAGTCTTGTATAAGTGTTCTTCCTGTTTCCTGCATAGTTCTGGTGTGTTGCAGTGTGTCCTGGCCCGCTTAAATAGTGTCCTAATGCAGCTTTGTTTGTGGACGTTGGGGTGGTTGCTGTGGAAGTTGAGGATTTGATTTCTGTGTACTGAGGTTTGGAACTCCCCGTTCGTCAATCGCTCTACTTTAACATCCAGAAGTGGAAGTTGATTGTTGTTTTCTTCTTCCCTTGTAAATTTAATCCCTGTGAATATGCTGTTGATGAGGTGATGGGTCTCTTCTAATCTGATGCATTTAATAATGACAAATGTGTCGTCTACATACCGGATCCACAGTTTAGGTTGAATGCAGGGGAGGGTGGTGTGTTCTAGTCTTTGCATGACTGCTTCTCCACAACATGCAGAACGAGCATGGTTTACAAAATACCATGCAACGACTGCCACAAACATTACATCGGACAGACATACATGAACATCAGCTAGCAGACAAAACGACATGATGAACTCTACTTAATATCAGTACATTCAGACAATGAAGGCCATCAATTTAACTGGGACAAGGTAACCATAGTAGCCCAAGTCAAACATAGACACACATGGGAATTCCTAGAGACATGATTCTCCACCCATACTTCAATCAACAAACATATAGAATTGGACCCCATATACAAACCCAAACAGATCAAAACCGGAAATGACAGTACTCCCCATAATGGACCGGACAGTATAAATTCAAAGCGGTGTAGAATAACATTGCTTCATCGGAGGCTGCACTGATGATATCACCTAGCATTGTGACGAAACATCTGAACAAGAACAAGCCAGCTCGGCGAGCAGGTCAACAACCTCAGGTTTGTACTAGATATTAGTGGACAGCCTATCCCCCAAAGTGGAGAAATCAGAGCTGGACGAGGTGAAGGTGAGAGAAGAGCGGATATCAGAAGAAAATTGATTAACTTTTCAATTCTGGATGAGAGCAGGAATTGGCATGGATGTAGTCATCAATGTAACAGGAAAAGTGTTGTGGGAGGGGACCCCCAAGTAGGAGTGGAACAAGGAATGTTCCACATATCTATTTCTTTGTGAGTTATAACTGGAATCCATGTTTGTACTCATCGCCACATCCTTTACTTGGAAAAGATGAGATATGTTAAACAAAATGTTATTCAAATGAGAACAAGCTCAGTAAGGAGGAGGAGAGTGGTAGTCGAAGGAGATTGTTTCTTCCTTAAAGAGAGGCCTGGACAGAGCCCTTATACTCTCTTGTTAGGGAATTGAGATAAAGAAGGATTGCATGTGATTCTGGGCTGGGCTTAGAAAATCATGGAACTAACATCAACCTTCAGAACAATCATGAATGTCAGTGGGAGGAGACTTGAAAATTGGGTGAAAAAAATAGAGTCAATCTAGAAAGATAGAAGTTCACTATAATTTAGGATGTTATATTTATGTTAAACCAAGGTATATGGAGACTGCATCATTATGTGTAATTTGGTCTCTTTATTTAAGAAAAAATGAAAATGCTTTGGACACGGTTCAGAGAAGTTTACTGGACTGATACCTGTAATGAATGGGATGTCTAATGAGGATAGGCTACACAGGCTGAGTTTGTTTCCACTGGTGCTTAGAAGAGTGAAGGGGATTTGTTTCAAGTGTGTAAGAACCTGAATGATCTTGACAAGGTGGACATGGAAAGGATGTTTTCTCTTATGTGTCAGTCCAGAACTAGGAGGTATTGTTATAACATTGGGGGTTACCCTTTTAGAGTCATAGAGATGTACAACATGGAAAGAAACCCTTCGGTTCAACTTGTCCATGCTGACCAGATATCCTAAATTAATCTAGTCCCATTTGTCAGCATTTGGCTCATATCCTGCTAAACCCTTCCTATTCATATACCCATCCAGATGCCTTTTAAATGTTGTAATTGAACCAGCCTCCACTCCCCCTGGCAGCTCATTTCACATACACACGATCCTCTGTGTGGAAAATGTTACCCTTAGCTCCCTTTTAAATCTTTCCCCTCTCACCTTAAACCTATGCCCTCTAGTTTTGGGCACCTCAACCCTGAGGAAAAGACCTTGTCTATTTACCCTATCCATGCCCTCATGATTTTACAAACTTCTATAAGGTTGCCCCCTCAGCCTCCAATGCTCCAGGAAAAATAGCCCCAGCGTATTCGGCCTCTTCCTATAGCTCAAGCCCTCCAACCCCAGCAAGATCCTTTTGGATCCTTTCTGAACCTTCTCAAGTCTCACAACATCCTTCATATAACAGGGAATTGCATGCAGTATTCCGAAAGTAGCCTAACCAATGTCCTGTACAGCCGCAACATGATGTCCGAACTCCTATACTCAATGCACTGAAAAGTTCACCAACAAATTCACGCCGACTCTCTGGAGAGCATCCCACCCAGGCTCACCCACCTTCAACGCCCTGCTACCGTATCCATGTTACCCTGCATTTCCCATGGCCAATCCACCTAACCTGCACATCTTTGGACTGTGGGAGGAAACCAGAACACCCAGAGGAAACCCATGCAGACAGCGGGAGAATGTGCAAACTCCACACAGACAGTCGCCTGAGGCTGGAATTGAACCCGGGTCCCTGGCGCTGCGAGGCAGCAGTGCTGACCACTGAGCCACCATGCCGCCTATTTAACAAATTTTCTTCAGCTTGTTGAAGATGTATTAACTCTGCTTGTTAAATGGAAATCAAAACATGTGTATTTGGATTTCCAGAAGGCATTTGATAATGTGCCATGTAAAAGTTATTTAATAAAATTGGAGCTCACAGTACTAGGTTAGTATAGTAGCATAGATAGCAGGAACTGCAGATGCTGGAGAATCTGAGATAACAAGGCGTAGAGTTGGATGAACACAGCAGGTCTGAAGCAGGATCTAGGCCCAAAACGTCAGCCTTCCTGCTCCTCTGATGCTGCTTGGCCTGCTGTGTTCATACAGCTCTCCACCTTGTTATCTCAGTATAGTAGCATAGCCTGGTTAACACATACAAGACAGAAAGTTGGGATTGTGGGTCATTTTCAGGTTGGAAAAATATAGTGGGTTCCATCAAGGATTAGTCCTCGGATCTCAATATTTGCTATCTATATTAACGACTTGAAGGAGCGGGATGCAGAGTATAAGGTATCCAAATTTGCTGTCATTGCAAAAATAGGGAGGGCATGTTGTTTTGAGGTCATAAGATTTCTTTAAGGAGATTGCTGTGTTATAGGTTGAGTGAATGGACAAATCCTTGGCAGATAGAGTTTAATATGTCAAGTGTAAGTCACTGCACTTTTGTAGGAAAACTCAAAAATTTAAATGGAGAGCGACTCCAAAAAGCAGGGTGTTCTTGTACATGAAACATAAAAGTTAACATGCAGGATATAGCAAGTAATTAAGAGGGTGAATGGAATTTTGGCCTTTATTGCTAAGGGGTTGGAGTTTTAAAAACAGGGGTGTCCTCTTAAAACTGTACAAGGAGATGGTGAGGTTGCACATGGACTACTCTGGACAATTTTGATCCCTTTATTTAAAAGAGAAAATGCTGGCATTGGGGAAAGTTAAAAGATTCCAGAATTAGGAGGATGGTGTATCAAGAAGGGCTAAACAAGTTTAACCTTCGTTCATTAGAGTTTAGAAGAATGAGGAGTGACCCTGTTGAAGCATACTACATTCTCAGGAGCTTGACAAAGTAGATGTTGAAATGTTTCCACTCATGGGAGAATCTTGAACTAGGGGATTTACTTACAAAAAATGTTTTTAATTAAGACTGAGATGCAAGGAAATTTCTTCTCCAGAGGGTCGTGAATGTCTGGAATTCTTTACAGCAGAGAGTTGTGGAGTCTAGACCACCCATAATATTTAAAGAGGAGGTCAGTAGATTATTGAAATATAGAGGAGTTGAAGGC
Organism: Ginglymostoma cirratum; assembly: GCA_024137785.1. Lineage (NCBI taxonomy): Eukaryota > Metazoa > Chordata > Chondrichthyes > Orectolobiformes > Ginglymostomatidae > Ginglymostoma > Ginglymostoma cirratum. Next base: position 3,914,248 of record JAHRHZ010000029.1, on the reverse strand, counting down.
TATGAAGAGCTGGCATGAAAGAGGACTTGAGGCTGCAGTAATCAGCCACGATTTCATTGAATGATAGGGCAGGCATGAGAGAGGCATTGGTCTACCCCAGCTCCTATTTCTTCTTATTAAAGAGGGTATACAATGCTGCAAAGAGTAGGGTAGACTAAAAGATTGGAAAAGGTTTGGAAACAGCAAAAGATAACAATGTGCAAAGGGAGAAATTGGAGCATCTCAGAAAGCTAGCAAGAAATATGAACAAAAATAAAGCTTCTATCAGTATACAAAAAATATGAAAATAATATCTAGAGTGAGCTTTGTTCCTTTCAGAGGGTAAAACTGAGGAATTAATCGGAAATGAAAAACCGCAGAGGCCTTGAACAGTATTTTCTGTTTGTTTTCACAACAGAGGATGTAAAAAGCACCCCAATATGATCAGAAAATCAACAGACAAAAGGGAAGGAGGAACTTTAAACCTAGAGGAAAAATAATGGGAAAACTAAGTTCACTATAGGTTGATCAGTCCCCTGAACCTGATACCTTAAATTATTATCATCTAATATATTTTTTAATCAACCTTTTCAGAGATGGTGAAACTTGCCCCAGTGGGAAACAAAGCAGCAGGTTAACATCTGTAGTGGTGGATTCAACTACATGGAAAAATATGAGAGAAATGACAGGGAAGGAAAACTCAGGAGAGGTTATTAAAGTCTCCAACACAGACACAAATAGGACAGAGCGTTTGGAAAGAGCTAGCAATCAACCTTCAAGCACACTGGATAAATGAATGACAATAAGAAGAAGGACGGTTAATACAGGACTGAAGGTGTCATTTCTGAATGCACGCAGTATAAGGAATAAGGTAAATGAGCTTGTGGCACAGATCGAAATTGGCAGGTATGACATGGCAGACATGACGTGGCAGACATCACGGAGACGTGGCTACAAGGGGATCAGGATTGGGAACTGAATATCTAAGGATATACATCCTATCAAAAAAGTAGGCAGGTGGGCCAAGGGGGTAGGGTTTGCCTTATTAGTAAGAAATGAAATTAGATCAATAAGAAGAAATGAAGTGGGGTCAAATGGTGTAGAATCTGTGTGGGTAGAATTGAGGAATCACAAAAAGGTAAAAAAAAACATAGTTGGAGTTGTTTACAGGCCTCCAAACAGTAGTCAGGAGCTGGAGCACAAGATACACCAGGAGATAGAAAAGGTGTGTAAGAAAGGCACAGTCACAGTGATCGTGGGGGATTTCAATATGCAGGTAGACTGGGAAAATCATGTTGATAGTGGATTGCAAGAAAAGCAGTTTGTGGAATGTCTACAAGATGGCTTTTTGTATAAGCTCATGGTGGAGCCCACAAGGGAACAGGCAATACTGGATTTAGTGTTGTGCAACGAGGCAGACATGATAAGGGAGCTTAAGATGAAGGAACCCTAATATGATAGAATTTACTCTGCAATTTGGGAGGGAGAAGATAGAATCAGAGGAATACTGATTATGCTAGGGACCTTGTTTCACTGCAATGCCTCAAGTTTCTGATGACCTTACTTTAAGTCTTAAATTTACTTCTGTTACATTACTTTTATTATCTTGTTTTGTTGGTTAAATCCAAGTGCAACAACTTGTTGAAAAAAATACACTTTTCTAATTGCAGTAATTTGAAGAGAATTGCTAACAGCAGTGTTTTTTAACCAACTAATGAACTCGTGGTTTTCTTGTGATCGCAATCTTGGTTTTCCACTCTGTTCCGAACTCAACATTAGCTGCTCCCTCACCGGTCCATCTCCCAAAGTAGTTGGTAGAGTGGAAGATTTGAGAAAACACTTTTGGCTAAATATTGTTCCTTTTCAGGTAGAGTGTTAACACAACAAGTAATTAAGGTTAACAGAACAGTAGTAGGCCAGTCTTACAAAGCTGTTCCACCATTGAATAAAATCTTGACCATCTGAATGCACTTTCTTGTCTCATCCTCAATACTTGACTTCCTTATTAATTAAAATTCATTAAACTTCAACCTTGACTGTATTCAATTACACAGCCTCCACTGCTCCCTGGAGAAAATAATTATAAACAACAGTGACCCTCTGAAAGAGAAAACTCCACCTTCTTTCTGTCTTAAATGGGAGTCATCTTATTTTTAAACTGTGCCATCTGTTTGGAGATTCCCTCACAAGAGCAAACATCCTCTCAGCTGTTAAACTCCATCAGAATCTTATATTTCTTCCAAACTCCTTCGGGTATAGAATCTTTTTCTGAAATTCTTCCAATGCAGTATGCCCAGGCCTTAAGTAAAATGGACTGAACTGTACATAGTTCTATCCTAAGCATGCCATTGACTTACCTAGCACCCAAACCTTAACCAACTGCCACACGAACCCCACAATTAACTACACATTTACCCTTCCACAACAGCTGATAAAATGGCTGTGCTGGTTGACACGTAAATCACAGATCATGGCATACTGTTGTAAAAGGGGGCACAATATGACTACAGTTGCCACTCCTCAGAATATCTAGGGCCATATTTGGGCTCAGAAACTATTCCACATTCATTCTGTGAGCTCATCTTCCAGCCACATTTGCCAATTTCACATAATTCACAATTATTTCACAACCCCCTATTGTTTATTTATGTAAATTTTGTCCTACTGGTATGTTTTAAAAAAAGTCCCTCCAGCAACCTCTTTCCTTGCTATTCCTGTTCCTGATTCTATATATTGATCTTCTAATTCAAGATCACTTACTCAGTTATATTGATCTCATCATTTATTAACAGAGCTACCCTTTTCCTTTCTTATTATCCTTTTGAAATGTCAGATATTCTTGAATATTCAGGTCCCAGCCCTGGTCACCATAGACATGTAATAGCCATCATAACATATGCATTTACACTATCCATTCATACATCTTGTATCTGAATTCTCATGGATATTCATAACAGAGCCTTTTCTCTATTTACTTACTGTTCTTGTATACTGTAGCCTTTATTGATGGTGGGGACGGGAAACAGGTGTTTGCTGTTAATTGGTTAATGTCTGAATAATATATTCAGACTTTTTTTTTCATATATAAAGGTGAATCGGCTCTAGTCACAGTCATCCGAGGGTGGAATTGAACCAAGGTCGCTGGCGCTATGAGGTGACAGTGCTGACCACTGAGCCACCATGCTGCCTACACTTAAGTTGATGAAGACTACAGCATGCTATATATAGTGCCAAATGCATTCAGCATAAAGCATTCTGGAGCCTTGTTGAGAAATCACAAAAAGTTGACATGTAATTAAAAGAGAAATGAAATTTTGGCCTTTTACTGCAAGTGTGATGGAGCATAATAGTAAGGAAGTCATCTACAGGGCATTGGTAAGACCACATGTAAAATTCTGTATACACTTTCTCCACCTCAAATTAAGGAGGGACATATTGTACTTTGAAGGAGTTCAATGGAAGTTCACCAGATTGATTTCTGGCAGTAGGTGTTTGTCTTATGAGGAAACATTGTACAAATTGGACCTCTGCTCATTAAAGTTTAGAGGAATGAGAGGTTATTTATCTTGAAATGTAAAATTGTGTGGTGCCTTGACAGAGGAGATGTTTAGAGGATGATGTGTCTTCTGGAAAAATGTTGAAATTTGGGGGAGGGGGAGGTGTCTCAATTCGGGCAGAGATGAGGAGGATTTTTTGAGGGCTATTAGGTTTTGGAATTTGTTTTTCCATCAAGAAATGGGATCTTGATTAAATATGTTCAATGTTAAGTTAGTTGATCTTTAATTTGATAATAGAGTCGCAACAGGAAAGTAGTGTTAATGTCGCTATCCAATCAACCCTGATTGTCTTTCTATTTCTTAAGTTTGTATGTTATTATGTCGCATGTTCTTTTTGCTAATGAATCAGTGCACACTCTTTTCTGATCTTTATCTTGCTGCATCTTTCGCTTCCACTATTTCTCCTAACTTCTATCATTGTCCTCCAGTTCTTTTTATTTAATACCAGTTCCTTTTAGATCCATGTTCCTTCAAGCCTAGGAACTTTTATGTCAGCTTTTACTACAGTTTTGATAAGTCCGCAATTTCAAAACATTGTATGTTCCAATATTGGAAAAATTGTTTTAGTGAAATATTTTATGCTTTAGAACTTGCTTTTTTTTTTGTAGATTGCTGCAGAAATACCTGGACATCATTCTAAATGGGAGGAAACAAATCCGTATTTTTGTCCCCCTCTGTGGAAAGTCACGAGATATGAAATGGTGTGTAAATTCTTGATTTGAGAATTTAGCTTCAAAATGTTTTTCCAGTTGGTTGTTCAAAATATATGCTTAAAATGCTGGAACAGATGCTGCCTGTTATGTAGAGGCAAGAGAAACAGACTTAACGTTTCAGATTAATGACCTTTCTTAAGATACTGGGAAATGCTAGTGAAGCCAGGTTTTAAATAAGTGAAGAAGGATCTGAAGGACAGGAGTGATTGAAGGATGAAATGGACGATAATGCGAGGCAAAAGGGGGCTGTGTCAGCTACAGATTTGCACAAGCCATTTAGAGTCATAAAGCTGTACAGCACGGAAACAGACCCTTCAGTACAATTTGCCCATGCAGACAAGATATCCTGAATTAACCTAGGTCCATTTGCCAGCTTTGGCCCATATCCCTCTAAACCCTTCCTATTCATATATCCATCCAGGTGCCTTTTAAATGTTGTAATTGTGGAAGTCTCTACTACTTCCTCTGGCAGCTCGTTCTATATATGCACCACATTCTGCATGAAAAAGTTCCCCCTTAGGTCCTTTTTTAATCTTTCCCCTGTCACCTTAAACCTCTGCCTTCTGGACTCCCCATCATGAGAAAAAGACCTCATCTATTCACCCTATCCATGTCCTTCATGATTTTATAAACTTCTATAAGGTCACCCCCAGCCTCCGACATTCCCAAGAAAACAGCTCCAGTCTATTCAGCCTCTCGCTATAGCTCAAACCGTCCAACCCCGGCAACATCCTTTCTGAAACCTTTCAAGTTTCATAACATCTTTCCTATAACAGGGAGACCAGAAATGAACTCGGTGTTCTACAAGTGGCCTAACCAATGTCTTGTACAGCTGCAATATGACATCCCAATTCCTATACTCAATGCACTGACCAATAGAGGCAAGCGTACTAAATGCCTTCTTCAGTACCCCGTCTCCTTGCTACTGTGCCTTCAAAGAACTATGAACCTGCATCCCAAGGCCTCTTTGCTGAGCAACACTCCTCAGGGCCCTTCCATTAAGTGTATAAATCCTGCCCTGATTAGCATTACCTCACACTTATCCAAATTAAACTCCATCTGCCATTCCTTACCCCATCGGTCCATTTGATCAAAGTACCAGTGTACCTTCTTCACTGTCCACGACACCTCCAATTTTGGTGTCATCTACAAACTCACTAACCATTCCTCCAATATTTATGTCCAAATCATCTACATAAATGACAAAAAGCAGTGGACCCACCAATCCTTGCGGCATACTGCTGGTCACAGGCCTCCAGTCTGAAAAACAACCTTCTACCACCACTCTGTGTCTTCTACTTTCAATTTTGTACTGAAATGGCTAGGTCTCCCTGGAATCCATGTGATCTAACCTTGCTAATCAGTCTACCGCGCAAAACCTTGTCAAAGATCTTGCTGAAGTCCATGTCGATAACATCTACCGCTCTGCCTTCATCAATCTTTGTCACTTCTTCAAAAAACTCAGTCAAGTTAGTGAGACACGATTTCCCATGCACAAAGCCATGTTGACTATCCCCAATCAGTCCTTCCCTTTCTAAAATAGATGTAAATCATGTCCTCAGAATCCTCTCCAACAACTTATGTACCACAGACATCAGGCTCACCAGTCTATAGATCCCTTGCTTTTCCTTATCACCTTTCTTCAGCAGTGGCAACACATTAGCTACCCTCCCATCTTCCAGCACCTCACCCGTCGCTATCGATGACACAAATATCTGAGCAAGGGGCCCAGCAATCACTTCCCTGGCTTCCCACAGAAGTTCTAGGATACGCCTGATCAGGTCCTGGGGATTTATTCACCTTTGATGTGTTTTAAGACATCCAGCACTACTTCCTCCGCAATATGGACACTTTTCAAGACATCGCTGTTTATTTCTCCCCGTTCTCTAGCTTCCATATCCTTCTCCACGGTAAATACTGATGGAAAATATTGGTTTAGTATATCACCCATCTTCTGCAGTTCCACACACAGATGGCCTTGTTGATCTTTTAAGGTGCCCTATTCCCTCCCTAGTTACCTTTTTGCCTTTAATGTATTTGTAGAATCTCTTTGGATTCTCCTTCACCCTATTTACCAAAGCTATCTCATATCCCCTTTTTGCCCTACTGATTTCCTTCTTGAGTATACTCCTCGGGCCCTTATATACCTCAAGGGATTCACTCAATTCCAGCTGTCTATATCTACCATATACCTCCTTTTTCTTGACCAGAGGCTTAATTTCTCTAGTTATCCAGCATTCCCTGTACCTATGAACCTTGCCCTTCACAGTAACAGGAACATAGTGCCTCTGGATTCTTATAGAACATAGAACATAGAACAATACAGTGCAGAACAGGCCCTTCGGCCCTCGATGTTGCGCTGACCTGTGAACTAATCTAAGCCCATCCTCCTACACTATCCCATCATCATCCATATGCTTATCCAAGGACTGTTTAAATGCCCCTAATGTCCCTGAGTTAACTACGTTGGCAGGCAGGGCATTCCACGCCCTTACCACTCTCTGAGTAAAGAACCTGCCTCTGACATCTGTCTTAAATCTATCACCCCTCAATTTGCAGCTATGCCCCCTTGTACTAGCCAACGTCATCATCCTGGGAAAAAGACTCTCACTGTCCACCCTATCTAATCCTCTGATCATTTTGTATGTCTCTATTAAATCCCCTCTTAGCCTTCTTCTCTGCGATGAGAACAGACCCAAGTCCCTCAGCCTTTCCTCGTAAGACTTTCGCTCCAGACCAGGCAACATACTGGTAAATCTGTTCTGCACCTTTTCCAATGCTTCCACATCCTTCCTGTAATGGGGCGACCAGAACTGTACGCAATATTCCAAGTGAGGCCGCACTAGCGTTTTGTACAGTTGCAGCATGACATCACGGCTCCGGAACTCAATCCCTCTACCAATGAAACCTAACACACTGTATGCCTTCTTAACAGCACTATCAACCTGGGTGGCAACTTTCAGGGATCTATGTACCTGGACACCAAGATCCCTCTGCACATCCACACTACCAAGAATCTTTCCATTAACCCAGTATTCTGCCTTCCTATTATTCTTCCCAAAGTGCATCACCTCACATTTATCTGCATTGAACTCCATTTGCCACCTTTCAGCCCAATTCTGCAGTTTATCCAAGTCTCCCTGCAACCTGCAACATTCTTCCGCACTGTCCACCACTCCACCGACTTTAGTGTCATCTGCAAACTTACTAACCCATCCACCTATGTCTGCGTCCAAGTCATTTATAAAAATGACAAACAGCAGTGGTCCCCAAACAGATCCTTGTGGCACATCACTAGTAACCGGACTCCAGGCTGAATATTTTCCATCAACTACCACTCTTTGCCTTCTTTCAGAAAGCCAGTTTCTAATCCAAACAGCTAAATCTCCCTCAATCCCATGCCTCCGCATTTTCTCCAATAGCCTACCATGTGGAACCTTATCAAAGGCTTTACTGAAGTCCATGTACACCACGTCAACTGCCCTACCCTCATCCACATGCTTGGTCACCTTCTCAAAAAACTCAATGAGGTTTGTGAGACACGACCTGCCCTTGACGAATCCATGTTGACTATCTCCAATCAAATTGTTGCTTGCTAGATGATTATAAATCCTATCTCTTATAATCCTTTCCAAAACTTTTCCTACAACAGATGTAAGGTTCACTGGTTATTATCTCATTTTTGAAGGCCTCCCACTTTCCAACCATCCCTTTACCTGTGAATAGCCCCTCCCAGTTAACTTTTAGAAGCTCTTGCATAATAGCATTCTATACTGGCCTTATTCCAATTTAACTTTTAGATCAGGTCTATTCTTTTCCATAGCTATTTTACAACTGGAAGAATTATGATCACTGGCCCCATAAAGTACTCCCCTACTGACACGTCAGTCACTTGCCCTGCCTTATTTCCCATAATACATACTTCTGTAATACATACATCCACTAATGGAATCAGAAAATTCTCTTGCATGCACTTTAAAAAAAAATTCGTGTCCATCCAAGCCCTTAACACTGGCAGGCCCAGTCAATGTTTGGAAAGGTAAAATCCCCCACTGCTACAACCCTATTAATCTTACAAATAACTGAGATCTCCTTACAAATTTCTTTCTCAACTTCCCACTGATGATGGCGGTGTCTGAAGAACAATCCCAATAAGGTGATCATCCCTTTCTTACTTCTCATTTCCACCCAAATAACTTCACAGGACGTACTCCCAGGAATATTCTCCTTAGGTACAGCCGTAATGTTATTCCTAATCAAATCCCCTTCCTCTCTCGCCCTCTTTTCTATCCTTCCCATCCTGCCTATAACATCTATACATTAGAATTTCAAGCTGCCAGTCCTGCCCTTTCCTATCCCAGTCCCATGTTCCCAATCACGCCCTGAGTTCACCTGCCTTACCTGTCAGGCCTCTTGGATTGAAATAAATGCAGTTTAATTTATCATCTTACGTAGCTTTCTGCCTTGCTCTTGCCTGCCTTTGATTATTTGACCTGCTTCTCTTCTCTACTGTACCAGCCTCACACTCTTCTTTTGTGTCACTGTCTGTTTAGGTTTCCCCCTCCACCAACTAATTAAAGCCTCCCAAGTAGCACCAGCACATCTCCCCGCCAGTATATTAGTCAGCTGCCAATTCGGGTGCAATCCTCCTTCTTCAGGTCACTTCTACCCCAGAAGAGATTCCAATGATCCAAAAAATGTGAATCCCTGCCCCTAGCTCATCAGTCACGCACTCATCAGCTCTATCCTCCTATTCCTACTCTCACCAGCATGTGGCACCAGGAGTAATCCAGATTTTACTGCCCTCGAATACCTACTTCTTAACCTGCTGCCTAATTTCTTATATTTTCGTCTCAGAACCTCATCCCATTCTCTTCCTGTGTCGTTGGTACCAACATGTACAACAACCTCCTGCCTGGTCACTTTCACCTTTGAGAACATTCTTGACCCTGGCACCAGGGAGACAACACACCATTCTGATGTCTCACTTTGGTTGCAGAAACATCTGTCTGTGCCCCTGATGAGAGAGCCCACTGTCACCGTTGATCATTTGGAACCTGACATACCCCTCATTACAGTAGAGCCAGTCACTGTACCAGTAACCTGGCTGTTAGTGCTACGTTCGCCTGAGAATCCATCACCCCTTATGTTTTCCAAAACAGTGTACTTGTTCGAGATGGGAATAACTACAGGAGACTCCTGCACAAACTGCCTACCTCTCCTATTTTTCCTAGAAGTAAGCCATCTACCTGATTGTATCTGTGGTTTTTCTACCTTCCTGAAATTGCCATCCATCACACCCCTGGTTCCTTTAAATTCGTCATTGCTTCTAACTGCCACTCCAACCGATCCATGCAATCCAATAGGATTTGCAACTAAACACAGTTCCTGCAAACATAATCATCAGGAACATTGGAATTTGCCCTTATCTCCCATATCCGATAGGAAGTGCACATCACTCTGCTAAAGGCCATCTCTGCACGTTAATCTACAGACCCAGAAAATAGCACAGTCTTACTGCTCTAAAAACACTTCTCTAGGATAACTTAGTATCTATGTTTTATATTTTTTTAAAAAAATCAAGAGACAGATCTCAGTAAAACATTTTTTAAAATCCCTTACTGTACTCACGATTACAGATTTACAAAAGAAGACTAAGATTTAGAAGTGTCAGAAGTCTTAAAAACAAACACATAGCTGCTGACACTCCCAGCTGTGAGTAGTTCCGATAATGAAGTCTCACCAAGGTCAGCTGTGAAATTTCACTGTTTGTTTTTCTTGAACAGAACTCTGACTTCTAAAGGTGCTTATACTTTTACAGTCAGCCAGCTGTGAAAGTTCACTGCTCATTTTTTAAATGAACTCGAGAGCTGTTCTCTGACCTTCCATGTGGACACTCCCAAATCTCCAGCTCTCTCTTTCCTCCCATTTAAAGTATCGTTGTTTTTGATGGTTTTTTTAAAGTTCCAAAACCAAAGCAAAATCTTATGAAAATGATAATTACTGCTCCCAGAAATCGAAGAAATCAGCTCCATCACTGAAAACAACCTCAAAAAAGGAGCAACTCTTAACAGCCACGATTCTCTCCCATTCATTATTTAAATTAGGAATAAATTATAGATTTGAATTGCAGTAAAATGCATAGTAATGCCTGGTGAAAATATTCCAGCATTTGTGAATACATGATGGAAACATATTAGCAGTGACCTTTTCTGTCTTTGAAAAGCATGCTTAGGGTGATTTTGTGAAAAAAGGATTTTGGTTCCAAGTTACATTCATTGCCTTATGCCAATTAAAGACTCGCAATATCTAGGATCGTAATGTTTTCCTGTTATGTACTCGTTTTATGTTTGTTGAGCGTTAATAACTATTGAGGATATTAATGAATTCTTCTCATTTTTGCTTCTGTGTGAACTTAAACAGTTCGTACGTCAACACATGATGACCATGAATCCATTGTCCGTTGTCAGAGGAAAATTCCATCTGGGGGTTTCACTAATGTCCTTTAGGGAAGGAAACTGTCATCCTTACCTGGTCGGGCCTACATGTGACTCCAGACCCACAACAATCTGGTTGACTCTTAACTTCCCTCTGGGCAATTAGGGATGGGCTATAAATGCTGCCTGGCCAGCGATGCTGTCATCCCGTGAATGAATTTTTTTTTAAAAATCTAGAAAGTAATTTTGCTGTCTGACTGCATCACCTAATAAATGAGTTGTTGAGAATAGAGAAACAACCTTGGTGGCTGAGAACCTGCAGGCAACATTTTTAAGTAGCCTTGATAAGAGTTGTGAAAAATTCTGAAAACAAACAGCATTGGCAGGATCAGATGTCACCTGGGCTTTGGTGTGGTCTGTGACCCTACTTGCTTTCTCTGTGACCCAGATTTTGGGAGCAATTGCTTAATAGTGAAATGTATTTTTCTATTCTGAAGTTGCAAGATCCACTGTTTGAGAAGATGGAGAAATGATAGCCCTTGTAATACCATAGACATAGATGAACTTAGTTCATAAAAACCGAAAGAACTGTGGAAGCTGTAAATCAGGAACAAAAACAGAAGTTGCTGGACAAGCCGAGCAGGTCTGGCAACATCAGTGAAGAAAACATCAGAGTTAACGTTCTGAGGAAGGGTCACCGGACCTGAAACATTAACTCTAATTATTTTTCTTCACAGATGCTGCCAGACCTGTTGAGCTTTTCCAGCAGCTTGTGTTTTTGAACTGACTTCATTACTGTCGATGGGGCTTTGCTGTGTGTCACTTGGCTGCTTCATTTTTGTACATTCTAATCATGACAGCATCCTCAAAAATACTTAATTGGTTGTAAAATTGAGGTCATGAAGTACATTTTTCTTTCTTGTAAGAATCATTCCTCTTTATTTTGTTAATTTTCTATAGGCTTGCTGACCAAGGACACACTGTTGTTGGTGTGGAAGTATCTGAAATAGCAGTAAAAGAATTCTTTGCAGAACAGAATTTGTCCTACACACAGGAGCCTGTACAAGGAATTACAGGTGCAGAAATGTTTCAGGTAGGATAACAGCATAGCATTTTGTTTTTAACTACAACACATTGAGATTTGTGTTCTTTAAAAATGCAGAAATAAGATGAACTTAGAAATGTTTTGAATTCTTATAACTCTGCATCAAATGGATCAGTCACAAACTTATGAGAAAAATGGATATGTAGACAACAGTTTGCAATAATTTAACTAATGGTTTATTACACAAACTAAATGGTAAAATTAAAGCCTGAGCTCAGAAAATTAAACTCTGGAGTGTTTTACTGAATGTCTTGATCAACGGTGGAAGTCAGAGTGAAAGCTGATGTTCTGTCAGAAAGCTTGCCATGTAGCAAACTTAAGTTTGTAATTGCCATCGGGGATATCTAAAATACAATGTACTTATTTTAAATTGTCCACATTAAATTAGATTCTGCTTTAAAAGGCTGTTGCACTTTGACTAAAATGGCAATAAAAGTAATTGTAGGAACCTGATTTCATCTAACTAAATATTGCTTGAGTAAAATTGTGGAAGAAAGATCTTTGTTGCAAACTGTATGTGTATTATCACAACAAGCAAACTACTTTGGCAGCGGTAACCTTGTGAAGTTGTGTTCGTATGTAATCATTCACAGCAGTAGGTATCTGGTCATGAATAGGTGTTCTGTTTCACTCACCAATTGGGCTATTATTCCATAACTTGATTGTTACAATCAATGAGTTATCAAATTATTTTTGTCTCGGCAATATCATTTCTGTTCATAAAACTAACAGGAATCTAACCATCATAGAGGTGGTTTGCAGAGAGAACATAGGTGTCCCCTGTACAACTGGAAAGGTGAATAACCTTTAAACGTGCCACCTCTTAATGCTGACGTGGCTTAATCTATACTCATATGGTAATGAAGTTCACTCCATGTCTCTTTCTATCGAAAGGAATATTAGAGACAATATTTTAATTATGAGTCTACATTAAACATATAGATGTCATGACCACCAGATGTGTCCATAGCATGGCCCTTGAACTGTGAATTTATAAAGCTTGTTTAGTTCCCTTTTTTGCGTTGCAACTTAGAAATAACCATTAGCAAAGTGTTTCTTTAGACAAGGTTAAGGATTAGTTAATAGACATTTGTTCCTGCTAAGTTAGAATGTAATAATGTTATTGAATGAAACACAGACTCCTCTGTTCCTGCAAGTTGCTACGTTAAGAATGTAATAATGTGATTGGATAAAACAGAGACGAAGATTAAAAGCGGGTACAGGAAAAAAGATACTTAAAAACAAATATGTTCAGAAACAAAAACCAAAATTGCTGGAAAAAACTCAGTAGGTCTGACAGCATCTGTAGAGAGAAAGCAGAGTTAATGTTTCAGGTCCGGTGACCCTTCTTCAGTACAGATTTCAGCTAGGAAAACATGAAAATGGGGTAAGGGAGAGGGTGAGAGGAGTAAATGATGGTAGAGCGGGACAGCAGAGAAAGAGAAACGGTTGATCAGACAACAGACTGGGTAACAGTCAGCCTGGGAAAATCAATAGCTGCTAATGGGGACCATTATTGGCTGACAATTGGATGTTTGTGGTAGCAGCCCACATGACGACGAGGTCTGGCGTGTGGTACATGGGATAACAACACAAGAGAAAGTGTTCAGGCACTAAAATTATTAAACTTGATATTGAGACTAGAAAGCCGAAAAGTCCTCAAGCAGAAAAGGAGATGCTGTTCATCCAGCTTGAGCTGAGCGTCACTGGAGCATTGCAGCAAGCCTGAGACAGAAATATTGGTCAAGGAACACAGTAGTGTGTTGAAGTGGCAGGCAGCAAGAAGCTCAGGGTCATTTTTGCAGAGGTAACGTAGGTGTTCTGCAAAGCAGTCACCCAGTCTGTGTTTCATATCACCAGAGCACATAGAGCATTGTGAGTAGCAAATGCAGTAGAGTCAGAGCTGTATAGCATGGAAACAGACCACTTGCTCTAACTCTTCCATACTGACCAGATATCCAAAATGAATCTGGTTCCATTTGCCAGCTTTGGCCCATATCCCTCTAAACCCTACCTATTCATATACTCATCCAGATGCCTTTTAAATGTTGTTATTGCACCAGCCTTCACCACTTGCTCTGGCACCTCATTCCATACTTGCACCACCCTCAGCTGTAAAAGTTGTCCCTTAGGTCCCTTTTAACTCCTTCCTGTCTCAGCTTAAACTTATGCCATCTAGTTCTGGACACCCTCACCCTGGCGAAAAGACCTTGGCTGTTCACCATATCCCATACCCCTCATCATTTCTGATGAAGGGTTTAGGCCCGAAACGTCAAGTTTTCCTGCTCCTATGATGCTGCTTGACCTGCTGTGTTCATCCAGCCCCATGCTTGTTGTCTCGGATTCTCCAGCATCTGCAGTACCTTTTGTCTCCCATACCCCTTATGATTTTATAAACCTCTTATAAGGTCACCCCTCAGCCTCCGACACTCTGGGGGAAATAGCCCCAGCCTATTTAATCTCTCACTATTGCTCAAACCCTCCAACCCTTTTGAGTTTTATAACATCCTTCCTGTAGCAGGGAGACCAGAACTGAACACAGTGGACTAGATTAAGTGAAGTGCAGGTAAATTGCTGCTTCACTGGAAGGTGTGTCCGGGGCCTTGGATACTGAGGAGGGAGGAAGTAAACAGGTAGGCATTCTACCTTCTGCAATTGCATGGAAAGGTACTGTGGGGGTGTGGGAGGAATTGGGTGTGGAGGAGGAGTAGACCAAGGTATCCCTGAAGGAACAGTTCCTGCAGGAGGGAGGGCATGGGAATTTGTGTTTATTGTGATGTCCTGCTGGAGGTGGCTGAAAAGGCGCTGGGATGAAATGTCTTTACAGGGTGTGAGGATGTATAGTCAAGGTAACTGTCGAAATTAGTGGGTTTGTTGCGAATATTGGTGGACAGCCTATACCCAGAAATGGAAATAGAGATGATCATATAAGACTGCCTGAATAGATTGATTAGAAAATATCTGTACAGCTTCTCTTGAAATACATCAAGAGGGAGGGAGAGGGCTTTATTGGCACAGTCATAATGTCCCTACCTCTAAACCAGGAGGTGTGGAGCTGGATGAACACAGCAGGCCAAGCAGCATCATAGGAGCAGGAAAGCTTGACGTTTCGGGCCTAGACCCTTCATCGATTTCCAGCATCTGCAGTACCTATTATCTCTAAACCAGGAGGGCTTGATTCATGTCCCACCTATTTCAGAGATGTGTAATAACATCTCTGATTGAGATAAGAGGTTTGGGGGAAAAGTTATTTGGGCACCTTTATAGTGCAATTGTTGTGTCCTCACCTCTAAGCCAGGAGGCACGGTTCAAGGCCCACCTGCCCCAGAGGTGTGTAATCACTTCTCTAAGTTGATTGATTAGAACATATCAACATTCATTTAATGCCAGCATATCAGAGAAAAGGTTTGTTATTTCCCCACTCGTTCTTTGGTTCCGGCACTTGCAGATTGCCTGGACTTTTTTTTTTTGGAGAACTGTGGTTGATTTCTGAAAGCCTTTCATGTTTAAGCTGAAAACTGTCAGAGGTCTTCATTGGATTTGTTTAAAATGGTATGTCAGTTTTATCTGTAAAAGACTCTGTCATTTTGAGTCTTAATGGCTCATGATGAAAATATGACAAAATATATTGGAATTCCCTGTGCAGGTCCTTTACAGTCTCCTCCTTTTGTCTGAAATTCTTTGAATTCTCAAAGCTTTCAAAAAAGGTCAATTGTGTTGTGTTGGCCAAGAGCTACTCAAATTCTAAATGGTATTCTTTGTGATGACATCAAGATAACACACCAGAATCACCTATCTTTTTGGCTGAAATGAATTAACAGGAAATCATGTGACCACTCTCAGCCATTTTTACGTACTGTGACTATTTTTGAAAGGTCAGATTTTCCTCCTCATGTAATATTGCAACTGAACACGGTTGACACAAAATATAAAATATTTCAAATTTAAACATTTAAAAACAAAATACCGCAAGTGTATCTTCCGACTTTAATTCTAAATCTAACGTAGTTTTATGACTACAAGTTTTGACTGCATCTGATCTCCTAACAAGAAGGAAGTACAAGCTACGCAGTCATTTTGACAGAGGTATTGCAAGATATCTTTATTGTGAATCACAAGAGAGAAATCTGAAAAGAAACTGACCACTACTATTGGTTCAATATTTTGTTTTTACAATTACCAAGCTTGAGAAAACTTTTTTAAAAAACCTATAGGTCACACAACATTTATAATCTACATATGCTAACGTTTTACTTTGAAATTTGCAAATGGTTTGACTTATTTGACTTTAGCTTTCATGATTTCATTGCTGACTTAATATTTGTAACCCAATTTGTGCTTTATTTTTAATATACAGAAACTAGTCTCATGTTTAGATTACGATTTAACGTTTTGGCACCACCCTACTGAAGGCAATATTTTCAGTTTCAACAATGTTACTGTGAAATTTTACAATCTTTCAAAGTTGTTTATATAATAAAACCTAACAATGTATTTTTTTATTCTCTCTAATTCAGTAATTCATAGGTAAGATGTTCCATCAGATTTGCTTTAGTTCCTTGTTGATGGATATGCCATTATAGAACAGTAGAATATTTAGTATTGAAAACTGATACACAGTTGGCTCCTCTGGCTGCCATCTTTCGACTCTCCATACCCGCATCCCCCATAAGAAATTTGGCCTGATAAATAATTCAACAACAAGATGGACAAAATGGAAGGACTTAATAAGCATAAAATTTAACTTAGAGGAGTCTTGTAATGCAGTGGTATTGTCCCTACCTCTGGCCCAAAAGACCTGGATTCAAGTCCCACCTCCTCTAGAGGTGTGTCATAACATGTCTGAACAGATTGATTGATTAAAAATATCTATAACTGAAATTGGGTAATATTTACCATGGTTTAATAGGTTATATTTCCATTTCAACGATAGAGAACAAAGCACACACAAACAGTGGCTTGGTTCATCTTACAGACTCAGAGTCATAGTTGTACAGCACAAAAACAGACCCTTCAGTTCTACCAGTCCATGCTGAACATAATTCCAAACTAAAAACTAGTCCCACCTGCCTGTTTCCAGCCTGTTTTTCAGACTTCAGAAAAGTTTGAGCTGATTTAAGTAGTTACCAGATCCCAGGTAGGATCATTACCGTCCCTTTGGATCTTTCTCTCTCTCTCTCTCTCTCGCGAAACAACCATGGTTTCAACCCCTAATAGATACTTTTAGTCAACCTGACCAAATGAGAAGCACTATTGTATTGGATATAGTGGCAATGAGATGTTGAAAATAAATTTAAATATTTACTTTGCTTTAGAAACTGACAAACCCCTTATTCTCTATTTCTATTCCAGAGTACTGATGGAAAGCTATTTTTATTTAACTGTAATATGTTTGATTTCACAAGGTGAGTTGCTCCAAAGATATTATTAAGTGACTGCATCTCCTATTGAAGGAACTGATTAAAAATGAAAAAAAAAACAAAAGCAAAAAGTAGTCACCAAATATGATTTACTTGAGAGTTACTTTTTGGTAAGAAGGGATGGCGGAGGAGAGATGACAGGGAGGGGAGGGGAGGGGATGGCAGAGGAGAGGTGAGTAGCAGGAGGAGATGAGAAATTGGACATCCAAGATCTGAAATTCAGATTCACCGCATGCACTTTAATCAGGATGATAACCAGAACAAATTGCCTATAGACAGTCTGCTGATTACAAGTGAAGAATTAACTGCTTTCCAGCTGTGTTATTCTACCAAAAAAATTCATTTTAACAATTCTACCAAAGTAATCTTAAACCAATGCTTAAATTTACAATGAGATAGCAAGAACTGCAGATGCTGGAGTCAGAGTCAATACAGTGTGCATCTGGAGGAACACAGCAGGTCAGGCAGCATTAGAGGGAAGGAAAGTTGACATTTCGGGTCAGGGCCTTTTCATCAGAACTGGGTTGGGGGAAGGGAGCTGGGAAATAAATAGAGGGAGGAGGGGTAGGTGGATGCAGGTAGGGGGTAGTGGGGATTGGTAAGTAGGAAGGGTGGAGTGGATAGACTAAGAAGATTGACAGGTTGTGTCAGGTCAAGGAGGTGGGGATGAGAGAGAGCATTGGACATGGGATGAGGCCAGGGGTGGGGAGATTTTAAAACTGGAGAATTCTATGTTCAGGCCATCAGGCTGTAGGCTGGACTACACCCCCTCTCACCCACCCTCCTGCAAATATGCAATCCCTTACTCTCAATTTCTCCGCCTCCCCTGTGTCCGCTCCCAAGATGGAGCGTTTCACTCTCAGACATCCCAGAGTCCCTCTGGTCCTCACATACCACCACACCAATCTCCGCATTCAGCGTATCATCCTCCGCCACTTCCGCCACCTGCAATCCGACCCTACCACCAGAGAGATATTTCCCTTTAAGTTTTACCAAAGAATCGTAGCTCGGGTTGTGGGTGAGGTTGTTGACTTGCTCACCGAGCTGGCTCGTTTTTGTTCAGACGTTTTGTCACCATACTAGGTAACATCATCAGTGAGGCCTCCTGATGATGTTACCTAGCATGGTGACGAAACGTCTGAGTTAAAACAAGCCAGCTCGGCGAGCAAGTCAAAAACTTCCAGATATTTCCCTCCCCACCTCTATCTGCCTTTTGTAGGGACCGCTCACTCCACGACTCCCTCGTCCGTTCCACACTTCTCACTAACTCCACCACACCCGGCACCTTTCCCTGCAACCGCAGGAGGTGCTACACCTGCCCCTGCACCTCCCCTCTCACCTCCATCCAAGGCCCAAAACAACCTTTCCGTATCCAACAGGGGTTTACCTGTATATCCTCCTACCTGGTCTACTGTATCTGTTGCTTCCAATGTGGCCTCCTCTACATTGGTGAGACCAAGCGCAGACTCTGGGACCAACTTATGGAGCATCTGCACTCTGTACGTAATAATCAACACCTTCCAGTCGGTAACCATTTTAACTCTCCTCCCACTCCCTTGATGACACGTCCATCCCAGGCCTCCTCCAATGCCACGAAGACACAACATGCAAACTGGAGGAGCAATACCTCATATTCCGCCTTGGGAGCCTACAGCCAGATGGCCTGAACATGGAATTCATCAGTTTTAAAATCTCCCCACCCCTGGCCTCATCCCATGTCCAACCCGCTGTTTCATCCATGCCTCCTTGACCTGACACAACCCGTCCATCATCTTCCCCACTTATCCACCCCAATCTTCCCACTGACCAATCCCTACTACCTGCATCCACCTATCCCCATCCCACCCTCCCTCCCTCTATTTATCTCTCAGCTCCCATCCCCCTCCCCAGTTCTGATGAAGGGTCCAAACCCAAAACATCAACTTTCCTGTTCCTCTGCTGCCTGACCTCCTGTGTTCCTCCAGCTCCACACTGTGTTGACTTAAATTAACAATGGTGTCAATATTGAGCAAGCTGTATCAATATCAAACATACGTAGGTCAAATGCATGGGTTAGGTGTTCTGTATACTATTCCAGTAATGTGTTCCATCCAAATCTTAGAAAACACATCCAATTCTTTCTTCTTGGAAATAGTGTAATTCAATTATTTAGCACCAACTTATTGCTCAATGTAGAGGAATACTATGCTTTACAGCTCATTAGTTACAATGGATCAAACATCTTAATGTCTGTTATAACGATGTTCTATAGATTCCATCAACCCTCATAACATTAGATAATGTGCCAAGGTACACTGTTCCTGTTCTCTTTCCATGGATGTAATGATGAAGTATAAAGTATTCGGTATTGGAAGCTAAGAATTTATATGCGGAGTTGCCTATAGGAACAAAGAGAAATGGACTTGCATTTAGATTGAATTTCTGTAGTACCTTTCACAACCTCGGAATGTCCCAAAGTGCTTAACAGAAAATTCAATAGTGTTCTATTGCAGTGTAGTAATACAGCACCCATTTTATGCCCAGCAAGCTCCCACAATCAGTGGCGTGATAATGGTCAGCTAATCTATTTTGGTGATTTTGCCTTAAGGATAAATTTGGGACTACATCCTGATCTTTTACGTCCATCTATGAGATAGCAGACGGTACCTTGGTGTAATGTCCTGCCCAGTGAAGGGCGTCTCTAATAGTGTGGTGCTCCCTCAGCATTGGCTGTCTGACAGTGCAGTGATCTTTCAGTACTACAGTGGAATGTTGGCCTGAATTGTGAACCCACCATTTTCTGTCTCAGAAATTTTAACGAGGCCTTTAAGAAAATAGCTTGGTATTTTTGAGGAGTGCCAAATGCTCAGTAAAGTTAATTGGAACAGGAAGGTTAAAAACTCAGTTTAACATATTGTCCAAAGTACAGCAACACCCTCTCAGTACTGCATTAAAGTATCATCCTAAATGGTATGCCAAAGTCCAGGATTGTGACTAGATCTACACGGTACTTAGGCATGCAGTTTTGATAATATTAGTGCAAGGAGTACAAACCAAAATTAGTTATAGATTCCAGTGGATCAAGTGAGTAATGGGATTAACAAGTGTTGGGGGACAGGTATTTGTCAATTGAAGTGAGTGTCAGGAATGTGTCAAGATCTTTTATTTGTAAGTAGTACTATAGTCCAAGGCAGTTCACAGGAGTGTAACCAAACTTGAAGAAACTGAATCACATAAGGATATATTAAGCACAGTGTCCTAAAGCTGGGTCAAACAGTAATGTTTTAAGGAGTAGCTTGAAGGAACAGATGTGTTCAGGAACAGAATGCCAGATCTTAGGGCCCAAGCAGCTGACGGCAGGGCTGCCAATGATGCAGCACCGAAATCAGAAGCACACGAGAGGCCAGATTTGGAGGAATGCAGAGATCTCAAAAGATAGTGATCCAAAGATGAAGTTACAGATATTGGGATGGTTGAGGGATTCGAAAAAGTCCATAGAGACACATTTGAATATTAACAAGCTTTACCAATCTTTTAGAAGTTTTGGCCAAGTAATTGAAGTAGTTAACTCATTTTTGTAGATTTTCCACCTTTGCTGTGTTGACCAATACAGAAAATGCAAAGTTAATGACAAGATAAAACTATTTATTTATTAATGCAAAAGGCAAAGTAACTAAAAATAACCTCATGATTTTTCCTTTGCTTCAGTAAAGCTAGGAACCTGAGGATGTGCATTGCCTTCTCAACTGCTGTGGGAAATATACATTATGTTTATCATATGTATGGAACGAGCTGCCAGAGGAAGTGGTGGAGGTGGGAATAATTATAACACTTGAAAGGCATCTGGATGGGTATACAAATAGGAAGGATTTAGAGGATATAGGCCGAATGTTGGCGAATTGGGATGTCTGGTCGGAGCAGACAAGTTAGATAAAAAGCTCTGTTTCCGCATCTGAGTCTATGACTCTTTGTTCCTATGATATCCCATAAATCACCGTTTGCAGCACAATTAAACTCTGAATCTGTAAAAGCAAGGGACTGGATTGAAACTACCCATATTTCATTTGCAAACAAAAGCAGATTGTGCTGGTAAAACACAGCATGTCTGGCAGCATCTGTGGAGACAAAGCAGAGTTTTTACCCTGTTCTGAAGAAGGGTCACTGAATCTGAAACATTAACTCTGCTTTGTCTCCTTAGATGCTGCCAGACTTGTTGAGTTTTTCCAACAATTACTGCTTTTGTTTCTGATTTCTAGCATCTGCCATTCTTTTTGGTTTTTCAGATTTCGTTTACGACCTTTTTTAGCTCACCTTAGAATTCTTATGCCATCACTTTACACTTGAACATAAAGCAAACTGTTGCAATGGCTGAAAAGCTGAAGTAAATACTAGGCAGCATCTTTGGAGAAAAAACTATTAAGTTTTGAATGTTCCTTTGTCAGAACTGGAAGTTAATACAGCTTTGAAAATGTTGTTTGTCTGTAATGTTAATATTCCCATCCTGATAACTTGTCAGGACAGCATCAAGGTCAAAGCAGTCTGCTTCATTGGTACCCAATCCACCATCTTTAGCGTTCACTCCCTCTCCTACTAATGCAGAGACAGCAGTGTGTACCATCTAAAACTGCAAGAAAACACTGAGACTTCTCAGACATCATCTTCCAAACCCGCACTTCAACCACCTGGAAGGGGGAATTCAAAACTAGGGTGGCATATTTTTAAGGTGAAAGGAGAAAGATTCTAAAGGGACCTGAGAGGCAACCTTTTCACACGGACGATGGTTCGTATGTGGAATGAACTACCAGAGGAGGATGCAGGTACAATTACAACATTTAAAAGACATTTGGACAGGTACATGAATAGGAAAGGTTTAGAGGGATATGGGCCAAACGCAGGCATGTGAGACTAATTTAGTTTGGGAAACTTGATCTGCATGGATAAGTTGGACCGAAGGATCTGTTTCCTTGCTGTATGACTCTTTGACTACAACAGTGACACTCAAAATACTAACTTGTTTGCTCTTCCCCAAGATAATAGCTGAGTCACTGAGTATTTCCAGCAGTTTCATTTGTTGTTACAAATTTCCAGTACCAGCAAATTGTTTTTTTCAGCAATTATGCATGCTGCTGCATAGCATGTTTTTGTTTATAATATTGCATCCTGACTGTGAACTTTGCAACATAAAAACTTTGTGTTTTTCTTTGTTTCTGATGGGGTAGTGTAATTGCTGGAAAGTTCGATGGGATCTGGGACAGAGGTTCTCTGGTAGCAATGAACCCATCTGATAGACAATGGTGAGTAATTTGTTATCTGCCAGCTTATTTATTTATTAACTTTAAGAAGTTGCTGTCCTGCGTTTCCCCTGAAAAGTGACAAAAAGTAAACTTGTTTAATTTTTATTCTGAGACCATATTTAATTCTAAATACAGTGAATAGCATGTTGTAGAGGAAACACAGAATTAACATTTCTTGAGCCTCCCAAACCTAAGTGAAACCCAGAGTTTAGACTCCATATGTTTCCCTCACTTGGCATGATTAATCTTAGCTATTCCGTAAGTTTAAAAAAAAAGTACTTGCTCAAAAGTGTCAGTGTCCCTTCCACCTTGAAAGGAAACAGTTGAACCCCATTAGTGTCTCTGTCTAAGTTACAGTTCAGGTTAGAAATTGAATGATCAAATCAGCAATCTTATTCCATTTAGTGCATATTAGTATTGAACAAGGCTGTCATTTTTAGATGTATATCTAAAGTGTTTGCTTTAAATTAAAGTACACGTCATAATTAACAAGAAAAAAAATCTTTTAAATGCTTACTTTTTACAGATTTTTCAGCTGTATATGTAATAAATTACATATTTAAGTTAAGTATAATTGTATCTTTCCATGTGCTTCATGAGATATAGTATGGCTATGTATGAAAAATTACTGTTGAGCATTTCAGTATAAGCAACAATAAATGTGATTCAACTTGCATTGTTGCAATTTCGCTATTGATGTGTGAAATCTTTTCTCTGAAATGGCTTCTCTGCCCTTTCTTGTCCAAGCATAATCAACTGAACCATTTCAGAAAAATGAAAACTAGTGTTCATGCAAATAGTACAACTGAAATAATTGAAGTCAAACTCAATTGAAATAAAGAGATCAAATATCAAAACTAAATTGAATATTATAAAAGTAAGACCCTTCGTTAAATTAAATACTGTTTTTCTTAATGTAATTATTACAGTTATGCCAAGCTAATGACTACACTTATGGACAAAGGATGCCAATATCTTCTGGATGCTTTTACATACGATCAAGAAAAATTTTCTGGTAAGTAACCTTGTGGTCCACTTTCACATACTCAAGTGTCAAAGAATTTGCATTTGTTTGCATAAAACAATACAAGATTTTTGTAATGCAGTTCAGTCTACCTAAATAACTAATAGAATACAAAAATGTTTAAATAAAATCTTAGTGTGCAAATTCTAGTCCATGTTTTCCAGTTATAGATACCTATGGTAACTCTTAATTGAAGAAAGCATTTATCAACAAAAACCTGAATTGATTTGTTTTGTACTGCCTCAGTAAAGCCAATTTGTTAAATTATACTTAGAAAATTGTTTAATAAAGGCAGAAATGCTTAGCAGTTCAGACAGCATCTGTGAAGATAAACAGAATAAACATTTCAGGCTGATGTTTTTCCCTCAGAACTGAAAAAAGTTAGATGTCTAGTAGGTCTTGACTAAGTATAAAGGCAGATGATAAAGGCAGTTGTAGAAATTCAAAGAAGAAGTTGTGATAAATGGAAGACAGGAGAGATTAAATGAGAAAGGGATTGTTGGTGTCAGCAAAAGCATTTGGAAAAGGGGCAAGTAAAGAAGTAACAAAATGTGACTGTAGAGGCAACATAAATGGGGGAATAAAAAAGCAGCATACTTGCCAATTTGTGCCATCCAGAAGCAAACAAAACCCAAATGAGGCAAAGATTCAGGTATAAAATTGTTGAACTCCATGTCAAATCCAGAAAGCTGTCAAATATCCAGTGAAACAGATGATGTGCTATCCTCAAGCTTAAAATGAGTTTCATCGGAATAGGTGTTGGAGGCAAAGGTGACTCTGGAGGTGGAGAGGCAAATTAAAATGGCAAGAATCTTTATCTGTTTTTGAATGGGAGCTTTTGATTCTACTTTGAACATTTGCTTAGATCTTAACCAGGTTATATCAGTGCTGCAGTCACAATGTCTGAATATTGGAAATGCCAACTTTACAGAAGTCGTTGATCAAGTGAAAGTACTTACAATGTGAAATGAAGAATTCCCAGAAGAAAAAAGTTCCAAAAGTTTGATGTAATGCTGTTGTTTTCTTTTAAGTTTGTTGCGTTGTTCTGAAATGCATACGTTTTATTTAAGTAAATTACATAATAAGGCTGAATTTTCCAGAGCAACTGTATGTCCAGTTTTATAGCACTCTAATTGTAATCCAGTTTGCACTTTATAATTAATTTCGTACAAAATTTGATACAACAGTTAGAACAAAAATATGAATAAAACTACTCCAGAAAATCATTACTCATTTGACAGTTTCTCTTTTCCAGGGCCACAAATTGCATTATTTGAATTGTTTTGTATAATATCAACAAAATTTTCAATAACTAATTTTCCCATTGCTTTCCACAAACACACAAAGATAATGCAAAGCCCTAGCAGAGAAAAACATGAATTGGTGCAATTAAAATACAGCAAAATTGTCCTTTTATCGAAGGAAAGATATACTGGCTTTGGAGGTAGTTCATAGAAGCATCCACCAGTCCACTAGGCTGATACCAAGTATGGAGCAATTTTCTAGTGAAGAGAGGTTGGACCTGTATTCACTGGAGTTAGAAGAATGAGGGGAACCTTGTTGTAACAAAGAAGATTCTTACTGTCTACACAGGGTAGATGTTGAGAAGTTCTTCCTCAGTGTGCGAAAATCTAGGATGAGAGAGCATAATCTCAGAATAAGAGGTCATCCAATTAAGACAGAGATGAAGGAGGAATTTCTTCTGAGGGTCATGAATCCCCAATTCTTTGCTGCAGCGGGCTGTGGAAGCTCGGTCATTAAACATACTCAGGGCTGAGATAGGAAGCTTTTTAATCAGTAAGATAATGTTTACGGAGAGAAGGCAGCAAAGTGAACTTAAGGACAATCAGGTCAGCCATGATCACATTGAATAATGGAACAGATTTGATTGGAAGAAATAAAACATAGCAAATACTCTAAATATTTATTGCACATCTCACTAATAAAGCTCTTCACTTTAGTTTTTTTTATTAGGTCCTTGGAGTATCTGGAATTTTGTTTTTGATTTTTTTTCATAACTTGAGTGTATTGCTGACAAGGTTAGCATTTGTTGGCCATTCGTAATAGTTCTTAAAAAGGTAATGATTGTCTTCTTCAGCCACTACTGTCCATTAACACTAACACACACTGTACAATGCCATTAGGAAGGGAATTTCAGGTTTTTCAACCAACAACTTTAAATGACCAGCAATATAGTTCCAAATCAGTCTAGTGTGTAACTTGGAGGAAAATTTACATTTGGCTGTTTTCTCATTGATCTGTTAACCTAGTAGTTCTAAGTGCTAGAGGTTCAATGTTTGGAAATTACAATCAAAGGAAGTTTGGCAGGTTGCTGAGGTACATGTTGTATTTGATGAGCATTTCTGCCACTGTGCTTCAGTCGGGGGTGGAATAAATGTTTGGGATGTTGGATAGGGCGGCTTTGATCTAGATGCTGTCGAGCTTCTAGAATGCTGTTGGAGCTTCACCCATCCAGGCAAGCGTAGAATATTCCATCAACCTCCTTTGTACCTTGGACAGGTTTTGGCAAGTCAAGAGGTGTGTTTCTTGCACATTCCGTGCCTCCTAGTTTTTGGCCAATGATAACCTCCAAGATGTTAAAGTTGAATAAACCTATGATAGTAACACCCTTGAATGTCATGGGAAGTAGTTAGATTCTCTCCTGCTGGACATGAATCACTGCTTGTCTCGTACGTGGCTATATGTAGCTCCAGTATGGATGTTGAGTCAGTTTTGCTGCATTCAAGCACTGAATTCTTTAGAATTTCATGAAGCTTGAGTTGTACAGAACACCATACAATCATTAATGAACATCCCCACTTCTGACCTTTATGATGGAGGGAAGGTCCATTAATGAATCAGCTGAAGATGTTTTGGGCACAGGACACTACCCTGAGGAATTTCTGCAGCATTGCCCTGTGACTAGAATGATTGATCTTCAACACCACGCCATCTTCTTTTGGAATTGGTAAGGTTTCAATAATTGGATACTTTTCCTCCTGATTCCCAATTACTTCAGTTTTTCTTTAGCTCCTTGATGTGCTGCTCCTCGATACCTTGATGTCAGCTTATCTCTGAAACTCACCTCATTTCTGTGGCTCAGCTCCTCTGTCCTTGCTTGGACCAAGGCTTTTGAGAGGTTTGGAGCCAGGTGACCCTGGCAGAATCTAAACTGAGCATCATTGGCTAATTCTGGAGCACCAGACTTCTTAACCACAGCCAGGATGTTATCAGGACTCTTATGATTTGCTGTATCAGTTGCAAACACTATATTTTGATAAAATGAATTGAATTGGTTGAGAGTGATAATCTACAATGCTGGGGACCTCAGGAAGAGGCTGAAATGGATAATTCACTTGATTTTTTGGCTGAATCTGGTTGCAAATGCCTTGACTTTGGCTTTTGCACAAATATGCTGGATACTCCATTATTCAGGATGGGGATAATTGGAGCCTTCCCCTCCTGTTAGTTATTTAATTGTCTGAACTCTAACCACAATGCACCACTCGTGGCTGGACGTAGCAGGATTACAGAGCATTGATCTGACCCATTTGCATGGGACCGCTTTGCTCAGTTCATTCTATATGGGTCCAATTGTTTAACATGCATGTATATGTATATTGTAGATTCAGTGAGTTGGCATGCTGACCTGTGCTCCTCATTATTGACTCTTCTTGTTTAATGGGGATGGTAGAGTGAGTGATATACTGAACCATGAAGTTAGAATTATGTTCAGCTTTAAATTGTGCTGCCCTGGGTGGGCCAAATTGCCTCATGGATATCCAGTTTTGAGCTACTGTATTTGTTTGGAATCTATCCTGTTCAGCATAGTGGTAGTGTCACACAACACAAAGAAGAACATTCTGAGTTTGCTAATTCAGCGTCATCTCAATATGGACTGTACAGTGGTGATTCCTGCTGATACTATGGACAAATGCATCTGCGACTGATAGCGATGTGTCACTTCTCTCGGCACATGTCACAAGCTCAGTCTGCAGCTCCACCCTTCGGACTCTGCCGGAACCACTCTTGGTCATGAAAGTCGTACAGTAGATCTGGGACTTTAATCTGTGTCATTGTTATCCTCAATGCTTCTTCCAAGTGGTGTTCAATAAGAAAGGGTACTAATTCATCAGAGGAAGGGAGGCCGGTGATAATTAGCAGGAGGTTCCTTGCCCGCATTTGACCTGGTGCATTAATATTTAATAGGTCTGGAGTTAATTTTGAATGTTCCCAGGACCACTGCTTCCCAACCTTTTGCCTCTCTGCTGCCACCTGTAATTGTCAGTGGGACAGTAATGGTGGCAGCTGAGACTGGGTCATTGCCACTAAGATAAGAATTGATGACTGTTTCAAGGCTATTGCGTGACATCAAGTTTGGCATAAGTCCCCAAGTGTGCATGAAGAGCACTTTTCAGAGTCAACTGGGCTGGGTGTGTCTTTGTCATCTGGGGAGTGGTTGATCAGATCAGTTTTTGTTCTGTTTATTCATTATCTGTGTTGCAGTTTGATACATCCAAGTACTTTCCAAGAATAGTCAACCTGGAGTTAAAAGTAGGCCAGACTGGGTAAGCATAGCAAATTTTCTTCCCTAAAGGACATTAGTGAAACCAAATAGGTTTTTACAACAGCTTTTTATTCAGATTTATCAATTTAATTCAATTTAAATTCAAACAGTAGGTGGGATTTCAGTTCATGCCTCAGCATTAGGGCAGGCCTCCAATAGTCAGGTAACATTACCACTTTGCTACTGTCCCACGAGTTCTCATTTGCATCCCAACCACAGTTGTTCATCTGTAGAGTGGTCGTAACTTTGTATTGTGTATATTTTTGATCACTTAATTTTAAATTAGTACTTTAAGTGTAAATTGCATTGTTTTTTGTAGGTCCACCATTTTCTACTCCCCCACATGTAATTCGTGACCTCTATGGTGAGTTTGTTTAAAGGATTTTATGAGAATTAAAGATTGTTGTTATGATCCCAGCTGATGGTACTATTTGACAAGGCAAATGCCAGAATAAAACCTTTCTTGATAGATCATATGTTTAATATTTTTGTTCGTTAGTTAACATGGTGATTAGACACTAAAGATATTTACATGAAGCTGTAAATGTTCTTTAACAACAAACCATAAGTTTATTACATGAAAGAAAGCAAGCAGAGCAATTTAAATATACATTACAAATAGAAGACCTGAAGAATAAAGTTTCAGCTTCCTTCCCAATAAACAATCTGTTCCATGGACCCAAGTCAAGAGTAGTTATGCTCCAATCTCAACTCTTCAAATTTCCACTTAACCAATTCCTTCTAGTTTCTCGTTCTTAAACTGAGGAGGCGGTTTAACAATTCCTCTCTGGATTTGATGGCATAGACTTTTCACAATTCTGATAACCAAAATATTTTCAGTTTCAAAAACTGAAAGTTTTCTGTGCCAAATTCTCTTGGCCTACAGACTTCTTAAACTTTGTAAAAGAAAACTTCTGCTGTAGTGACTGGTTTCCTCTGAATGGAACTGAACTAAAGTCTGTTTCCTTGCCAGGAGAGAAACTAAGACTTGTTTCTGAACTCAACTCATGATTCTTCTCAACTAAAACTCTGGTATTTTCTGTTCTGAAGTCAAAACAAAATCAATGGCTTAAAATGACGACACTGCATGTAATGAACTGAAAATTATGAATATCTTGTTCCCTGAACACTCCATGGGTTCTGTTCGGCCCTTGATTGCAGTCACATGTCTTCTTGGAATTAGTGCATTTAGGTCATTGTTTCAGAATAACTTTGTGACCTTTCTTTTAAATGAAAAGTCCTTCAAGGTACCAATCTACATCCATGGGCCTGTCTTTTCAAAATGATCCAAATTGTAAAAATTATATATTTTACACATCTTATCACATAACTAAACTGTGCCAATCATAATAAATGTCTTACACTAATTCCATGGAAATGTGGGAATCTGTTCTCGATGTCATTCGGGTAATAGGTTTAAAAAAAACTTTGCTAAAAAGAGTAAAATTTGCAAGATGGAGCTTCCCGAAAGACCTTTAAGTCTGAAACGGTCCAGTTTTCCACATGCAGAATAAAAAGAGCGAGATATCAGGTTGAATTCCCCATTGTTATTTTTGCCCTGGTGTAATCAATCCTTAGGAAAGGTATCTTGGTTCAATATATACAAGTATAAATCTTAGGTTATAAAGACAAATTGGTTCCATTCTCTACGAAATTGTTTGGTGGATGACAAAGGAAAGAAAATAACTAAATTGCTACAAGTAAATTTAACAAATGCTTGAGATTTGTATTCAACTTGAAACATTTTGAATGTCATCACCATTTTTGTGACATTATTTATATTGATATTTTAACATGTGAACTTTTCAAATTAGATAATGGAATTTCCCTGTCAACAACAACTTGATGTCAGTTCAGTCACTTCTTGAAAATTAATTTGCTATTTCTCCCTGTAATATCTTTACTTCATACAATTTAATATTTTGAAAGACTGCCACTTTAAGCTTTAGGCTATGAAGTAAATTATTGTTGATGCTCTTCTTACAGGCCAGTCATGCAACATTCAGCTGTTACAATCATCAGATGCTTTGACTGACAGACAGAGAATGTGGGGTCTGGACTCCTTCACGGAACAAGTCCACTTAATTACATTGAAGACCAATACGGATTTGTGTGTCTAAACATATTAATAGATGCTGCATTGACTTTATGAAGATTTTGAAATCTAGAAATGTGAATCTGATTAGGAAAATTTAAAACATTGGGTTTGGGATTGAGCTGGAAACTGGGGGCTTTTAGTTCCCCTGGTGGCAGATTATGTGCTGTATGTTCTCTTGATTCCAACATGCACAAATTTTTACAACAAAATGAAATAATTTCTTGTATTATTGCAGTCATACTGTAAATGCAGTTCCAGGGTATTCTGTAAAATGACTTCCACTTCTCAGTTGCTTTCACCTTCCTTTCAGTCTCCCCCCTTAAAACCCACATTCAACTTCTCTTTACTCCCAACGTAATATTCTATCAGTAAGCTCTCTTCCAAGTTACTGATAGTATTGCCTCCCAAATCCATGTTCATCCTGCCACTCAAGTTCCTGCTTCTGCATCAAAACAGCCCAAATGAACAACAAATGGCATCAGCTGTGGCAAAAACCGTGGTATATTATCCCTCCTTATGTTACATTCAAAAAGCAAAGAATTTGGTGCCGATGCTTGTGATCCATATAAGATTAATCCCATGCTCGTTATTTAATCTCATAAAATCATAGAACAGTTGCAATTCAAGTGACAGCTATTTAGCCCACTGTGTCTTTGCCAGCTCCCTGTTGCCGCTCCCCAGCTGCCTTCTATTAAGATAGTGATCTAATTCCCTCTTGGGAGCCACATTCAAATCTATTTACACTATTTCCTTTCACTCTATCAACGTAGCAACCTGTTTGTTTCACCGCATTTCTATTTCCCTTTGCCCACTTTTGTCTTTCAGCTTTCTGTAGCTTTTGACACGATTGACCACACCATCTTCATCCAAGAACTTTACTGTGTTGTACAGACTTAGTGTGGTTTGGTTGCATTTTTACTTCCCCAATCTTTGCTACAACAATCTATCATTGGTTTCTCTTCATCCAAATTATTTCACATCTCACGAGAATCTATTTTATTTGCCTTGCACATGTAGAAAGCATTTAGGTCTGTCTCTCCAAAATAACTGTGATGCATTCAGTATCTCTTGTCAGGCTAGGTGAGTGTTGAGAGAGACCTATAGAATTGTCCCAGCTGTGTAATACGAAAATCCAAACAAATCAGGAGTAGAAGTAGGTCATTCTTGGGGATATGGACCCAACACAGGCAGTTGGAACTAGCCGAGTGGGCACATGGTCAGCGTGGACCAGTTTGGGCTGAAGAGCCTGTTTCCATGCTATATTAATCTATGACTCTATGCATCTGCTCTGCCATTCAATAAAATAATGACTGATCTTATTGCTGTCAACTCTAATCGGATTCATTTTGTCCTTGCTCCAAGCACATGCCCTCTTTCCAAGAGTACAATATCTTTCAGTACTGCCATCTCATCTACCCTCTTTGAACACTCATATTTTTCATCCACATCTCTGTTGCTACCATATTACATTCCCACACAGCTGCTGCAAGTCACAATCTGCACAATCATATGTATAGAAATCATGACAAAACTGAAGGTAATGGCTTTGGGGAAAATGCAGTGAGGTTTAATGAAAGACTGAGGAGGCAGCGCAGAGGACGTGCAAGTTTATTAATGTGGGAGATTGATGGGAAAGAAGTCGAATGAGGTAGGATGTTGCATGTAATCGTGAGGGTGGCAGAATGTGAGCCTTGGTGGAAAGTGGATGTAGTAGCAGAAATAAAGTTGGAGGAAGCAGAGAGAAGAGTGGCACACTACCCTGCTAGAGTTGGAAAGGCAATTGACCTTCTTTCCAGGACTACAGGCTGTTCCTCCACACTAACTCAGAACCAACTGGCAGTGTCTGCTGGTGCACCTCTGCTAGTCTTCCAGGAAGAGAACACCTCTAATTTGCACCAACCTATCCATTAGGTCCTCCAGGTTCCTGTCAGAGAAACGCAGTGCTTTGGTCCCCAAATTTGCCAGGTTCTAATTCTGTCCATCAATGAGAATGGCAGCTTTGGAATGCCAGTTTTGTCTGGGGGTGGATATCTGCTAAGTGCCAAGTTGCTGTTAGGAATAGTGAATAACTTGGAGCAGAAATCAGATGTGATACACAGCATGGAGCAGGATAGGTAGTTAATGCAGTTTGTTTGTTAAGATAGAGCAATAAAACTCTTAAATGTCACAGTGGCAAACGTTCCAAAACTCTTGACACAACAAAATCAACACAAGATTCAACTGTATCTTTCTTATTAAGATTCATCATGATTTGCATTGTATAATAATTTGCTAGATATTAAGGTGGTTCTACTAATACGACTTCCTAATTCAATAAAAAATTGCTGTCATCACTGAACCCATCATTGTGGTCAATGGCGATTGACCTTTTCCTGGATTATGCAATTTTTCATCAGAAACAGTGATGTACGGCAATCTCAATTGTTGCAACTAATTTGCCTCTCGGTCGTGTCTCAATCTGAATAACGGTACAAGTAGTTCTGCTATAACGGGTGTTTTGTTAACGCAAATTGGCTGTAACACAATTGATGAACAGTGGACACTGTTTGGATAACATGAACCTTCTGCTGTACAGGTATAGTGATTTTCCTATAACACAATATTCTAAGGCATTTTTTTTTATAGCACAAGGTCACATAAGAACGCAACTATCGAGTTATAGGAGAACTACCTGTACTGTTTTCTTTATATTAATTAGCAAGGTAAGCCATTAGCTGTTTTATCTGTAAGGTCCCTGACTCATTATTAACATCTGTCATTACAGTTCAAAATTTCTGTGATAGTGCAAAATAAACACGGAATTAAATTTTTCTGAAGGAGGGTCTAGGGTCTAGCAGGTTTCCTGCTCCTCTGATGCTGCTTGGCCTGCTGTGTTCATCCAGCTCTACACCTTGTTATCTCAGATTCTCCAGCATCTGCAGTTCCTACTATCTATGGAATTAAATTGTTCAATTTACAGCATTAGCTATCATACTGTTCCAACAAATTGGGGATCCTTGTGTGTAACATCCATCATTCCAAAGAGGTGATAAACTGAATGTAACTTGCTGTTAATGTGATTGCTGCAACTGTCTCAACTACATATCCCGATATTGGCAGATTACAGAATATTTGTACCTCGGCAACTACAGTTGCATTATTGAGAAAGGAAAAGATGGTTCCATTATGCGCTTAAAATGTTAATATGCAATATGCAATATGAACAAATGTTATGTTGTTCTTACAAAAGGAGGGGCTGATTTTATGCTTCACTGCTGGTGGGTGAAGGGTGGGAAGGGAGGATGAATAAATTCCAGCGGGTAGACTTGCTGCCACTTATTCATGTGCTGTCATCACTGAACCCATCATCGTGGTCAATGGCGATTGACCTTTTCCTGGATTATGCAATTTTTCATTAGAAACAGTGATGTACGACAATCTCAATTCATATCCAAAATTCTTTGGAAGCAGGGAAGGTATTTGGTACTCTGCATGTGAGACTATTGAGGCCCTTAAGGAAACAATTAATGCTCACTTAAAGACATCCTCCTGCCAGCATTTGACCTGCAATGAGAGTTTATCCCTCGTAATGTAGGCTGGTGTCGCAGGGCAGGTCGAGAGGATGGGGTTGATCAGTCGGTGAGGTGGGGTAACTTACTTGTGGATTGCTTTGGAGGCAGTCCTACAAATATTACCTTTAAATATCCCTCAGCACTCTTGATGCCAAGATGGCCACCATTCTCACTCACTGACTCCCAACTCTCAACTAACCTGGGCATCTTGCCATGGTGGGACTGCCTTTGGTTCCAGCTATTGCCACGGCACTACAAATCTGCTGGCCAGGTTGGTAGCTGTCTAAAGAGAGTTATCTTTCTGCTTATTCACTTGTGGGATATGGGCATCATTGGCTGACCAGTAGTTATTGCCCATTTGTAGTTGTCCATGGGAAGGTGATGGTGAGCAGCCATCTTGAGCCCCTGCAGTCCACATTCTGTAGTTGACCCACAATGAACTTAGGGAGGGAATTCCAGGAATTTGACCCAGGCACAGTGAAGAACGGGTGATATATTTACAAGTTAGGATGCTGGGTGGTTTGGAGGGAAACTTGCAGGTGATAGTGTTCCCATGTGTCTGCTGCCCTTGCTATTCTGGATGGAATGATTGTGCTGTCTGAGGATCTTTGGTGAATTTCTGCAGTGCATCTTGTAGATAGGAGCAGCAGCATGTGCTGAGCATTGGTGGCGCAGGGAGTGCATGTGGTGCCAATTAAGTGGACTGCTTTGTCTTGGATGATGTCAAGCTTCTTGAGCATTGTTGAAGCTGCACCCACCAGTCAAGTAGGGAATATTCCATCACACTCCTGCCTTGTAGATGATGGGCAGGATTTGGGAAGTCAGGAGATGAATTACTCACCACCGTATTCCCAGCCTCTGACCTGCTCTTGTAGCCAATGTATTTATGTGGCGCGCCCAGTTGAGTTTATGGTCAGTGTTTAGCCTCAGAATGTTGATGGTGGGGATCCTGTGGTGATAACACCACCGAATGTCAAGGAGTGGTGGTTAGATCTTCTCCTTTTGAAGATGGTCATTGCCTGGCATTTGTATGGCACAAATGTACATGCAATTTGTCACCCGAGCCCTGGATAGTGTCTTGATCACATTGCATTTGAACGTGGACTGCTTCAGTATCTAACAAGTCATGAATGGTGCTGAACTTGTGTAATCATCGGCAAAGATTCTCACTTCTGACCTTTTATTGGAGGGAAGGTCAGTGATTAAGCAGCAGAAGATGGTTGGCCCTAGGACACCACTCCAAGTACAGGCAGAAGTCTCCCACTAATGTAATTATTTTTGAATTAAATTGCTATGGGGCAGCTAATGGGATAGTGGACCAACTTGCAGTGAATTTTTAGCAAAGGCAAACAATGGCAAGATGTAGAATTCAGCCAAGGAATCTCAACCAGAGGATGTCCAAAAGCATTTCATAAAATAAGAAGCCACACTGCCCCTTGAACTTATTTTGCCATTCAGTAAGACTATGGATGATCTTCTGCATGAACCCCACTTGCCTGTCTTATCTCCAAGTCCGTTGATTCTCTTTTGTGTTCAAATTTTATTAGACGTAGTTTACAGCACAGAAACAGATCTTTCGATCGAAGTCATCCATGCCAACCAGATATCCTATTTGTCAGCATTTGGCCCATTTCCCTATAAATCCTTCCTATTCATATACCCATTCAGTTGCCTTTTAAATGTTGTAATTGTGCCAGCCTCTACCATTTCTTCTTGCTGTTCATTCCACACACACACCACCCTCTACATGAAAAAATTGCCCCTTAGGTCCCTTTCAAATCTATCCCCTCTCACCATAAAACTATGCCCTCTAGTTTGGAATCCCCTACCCTGGGGAAGGTCCTTGAATATTCACCCTCTTATGATTTTATAAACATCTATAAGATCGCACCCCCAGCCTCTGATACTCCAGGGGAAATTACCCCAGCGTATTCAGCCTGTACCTATAGCTCAAACCCTCCAACCCTGGCAACATCATTGTAAATCTTTTCTGAACCCTTTCAAGTTTCACAACATCTTTCCTGTAGCAGGGAGACCAGAATTTAATACAGTACTCCAAAAAATGGCCTACCCTATGTCTTGTACAGCCACAACATGACCTCCCAACTCCTGAACTCAATGCACTGACCAATAAAGGCAAACATACCAAACACCACCTTCACTATCCTGTCTTCCCATGATTGCACTTTCAGGCAATGTTCATGAACCTGCACCATAAGGTCTCTTTGTTTGGCAAATTCCCCAGGATCTTACCATTAAGTGTATAGGTCCAGCCTTGATTTGCCCTACCAAAATGTATCACCTCACATTTATCTAGATTAAAATCCATCTGCCACTCCTCAGCCCATCTGATCAAGGCCCTGTTATACTCTTAAGTAACGTTCTTTGCTGTCCACAACAACAATAATTTTGGAGTCATCTGCAAACTTACTAAGCATACCTGCTATGTTCATATCTAAATTATTTATATAAATGATAGAAAGCAGTGGACCCAGTGCCAATCCTTGCAGTGCACCACTAATCACAAGCCTCCAGTCTGAAAAGCAACCCTCCATACCACCTTCTGGCTACTACCTTTGAGCCAATTTTGTATCTAAATGGCCAGTTCTCCCTGTATTCCATGCAATCTAACCTTGCTAACTAGTTTAGCATGCAGAACTGTGTCGAACATATTACTGAAGTCCACATGAACAACGTCCACTGCTCTGCCTTCTTCAATCCTCTTCATCACTTCAAAAAACTCAAATCAAGTTAGTGAGACATGATTTCCTACACACAAAGCCACGTTGACTAACCCCAATCAGTCTTTGCCTTTCCAAATAAATCTAAATTCTGTCCCTCAGAATCCCCTCCAACTTGTCCACTACTGACATCAGGCTCACCAGTTTATAGTTACCTGGCTTTTCCTTACTACCTTCTTTAAATAATTGCACCACTTCAGCCAACCTTCAGTCTTCCAGCACTCACCCATGGCTATTGATGATACAAAGCTCTAGGGTACACCTGATCAGACCCCGTGGACTAATCCATCTTTATGCTTTGTAAGATGTCTAGCACCACCTCCTGTGGAATATGGACATTTTTCAAAGTGTTGCTATTAATTTCCCCAAGTTCTTTATCTCCATATCCTTCTCCACAGTAAACATTGATGCAAAATGCTCGTTTAGTATCTCCCCCATCTCATGTGGTTCCACACTTAGGTTGCCTTGCTGATCTTTAAAGGGCCCTATTCTCTCTTTTGTCATTAATATATTTGTAGAATCCCTTTGGATTCTTCTTAACCTTATATGCCAAAGCTATCTCATGTCCTGTTTTTGCCCTCCTGATTTCCCTCTTCAGTATAAAGGCAACAGAAGTATACTTTTGTAAGGATTTGCTTGATCCCTGCTGTCTATACCTGACAAATCTTCCATTTTCTTGACTAAAACCTAAATTTCTCTGGTCATCAAGCACCTACCAGCCTTGCCCTTCACCCTAACACGAACATACTGTCTCTGGACTCTCGTTATATCATTTTGAAGGCTTCACGTTTTCCAGCCATCCGTTTACCTGAGCATTTCCATCACCAATCAACTTTTGAAAGTTCTTGCCTAATACTGTCAAAATTGGCCTTCTTCTAAAAGAACTTTAACTTTTAGATCCAGCCTATCCTTTTCCATCACTACTTTAAAACTAATGGAGTTATGGATTACTGACACCTCAGTCACCTGCCCTGCCTTATTTCCCAAGAGTAGGTCAAGTTTTGCTCCTTCTGTAGTAAGTACATCCACCTGCAGAATCGGAAAATTTTCTTGTATACACTTACAATTCCTCTCCATCCAAGTCCTTAACACTATGGCAGTCCCAGTCGTTCGGAAAGTTAAAATCCCCTACCATTTATCAGCCTATTATTCTTGTACATAACTGAGATCTCCTTACAAATTTGTTTCTCAATTTCCTACTGACTGTCTGGGGGAAGCGGGTGGTGGTCTCCAGTACAATCCCAATAAGGTGATCATCCCTTTCTTATTTCTCAGTTCCACCCAAATAACATCACCAGATGTACTCCCTGGAATATCCTCCTTATGTACAGCTGCATTGTTATCCCTAATCAAAAATGCCACTTCCCCCCCTCCTCTCCTTTCTATCCTTCTTATAGCATCTAAACCCTGGAATATTGAGCAGACAGTCCTGTCCATCCCTGAGTCACATCTCTCTAATAGCTACGATTTCCCAGTTCCATTATCCCAACCGAGCTCCAAGTTCATCTGCCTTACCTGTCAGGCCTCTTGCATTGAAATAAGTGCATTTTAATTCATCAGTCCTACCTCATTCTCTATTTTGTGCCTGCCTGTCTTGACTGTTTGACTTTCTCCTTTTCCCAATTGCACCAGCCTCAGACTGATCTTTTTCTCACGCTCTCTCCGCAGCTCACCCACACCCTTAATGGTTTAAATCTTCCTGGATAGTTCTACCACATTTCTATGCCAATCTATTCGCCGCCTTCCAGTTCATTTACAACGTATTCCTCTTTCACAGGTCATTTCTAACCCAGAAGCGATTCCAATGATCCAAAAAATGTGTATCCTTTTCCCCTGCACCAGTTCCTCAGCCACGCATTTATCTGCTCTATCCCCCAACTCCTACTTTCACTAGCTCATGGCACTGAGAATAATCCAGATATTACTACCTGTGAGAACCCACTTTTTAACCTCCCATCTAGTTTCCAATATTCTCTCAAAACCTTGTCCTTTTCCTTTCCTATTGATCACAAGTTTGAAGATACTCGATGACCGTGCAGTCATTTGAGGGACAGTATTCACAAGATCACAGTCCTGAGTAAAGAAATTACTCCTCATCTTAATTTTAAATGTCCTACCCTTATCTGAGACTGTGACTATTAGTTCTAGACTAGGATCAATAGCCATGAGCTGAAGTGCTTAATTTAAAACACCCAAAATAATAATTGGAAGCTGAAAGATGAATTTGCAGCATTCTAAACTAAGTGCTTTACAAATTGCCAAGTGACATAGGTAGTTTGCACAATTATCCTACATAGCATATAAAGTACTCATGTTGAAATTATACTATCATGGAGACCAAAAATAAGTCAAAACTAAAATAGACCTAACTGCGTACAACCACATTTTTGGTGTTTTGAGTCATTTTCTCTTAGTACATTTTATACATCAATGTAAGTAAATTTTGTTTTTTTTTCTATAATGTAAGAAATCATTTAAGTAGAAAAATAACATTTTCAATTAGTATAGTAGTAAGAAATATATTATTTTAAAAACAATACATTTTGTCTTTATATTTGTGTAGTTGACCTTGCATTTTTTTTAAACTATCAATAATCTCAGCTTTCAAACAAACTTTAATACAAGATGCATGCGGTTCAGACAATTCCTTCTGTTACTGATGCTTGTGATGAAAAATAGTGCATTCAGAATATTTAAAACAATAATTGTCACAATTATTATCTGTTTATCAAAAGGCATCATCTACAAACGGTGTAATTTTACATCTGAACAGGTTTATTTAGGCACAATAAACTTTTGGCAAGATATTCCTTTGAAACAGTGAAATGCAATTTAGTAATTAGCTTCTTATCCCCACAATCATGGGTTTACTTCCTCACCTGGTTAAGAAAAATTGTTTTTCTGTTCGTATTATTTATATGATTTAGTAAATTCTAGCGTGAATAATACAGAATTCTAATTTCTGTAATGTTATGATCTACAGAGAAATCATAATCCTACAGAGGTTCGAAATCCCAGTGAGCAAATTAAATGAATCACAAAATAAGATTAAATTTTAAGACACTGCAACAAACTAAAATCACCATGGACTAAACGTTACAGGTAAGCAACTAATGGTCTCCGCTGCAAAAACTGTAACTAATTAATACCTTTAAGTTAAATTCTGCAAGACATACATATACACTATAGTGCACTTTGTACAGAATTGCAGCCTTCATAGGAGACAAGAAAGGTACTCCAAGCTTCCGATTTGTTTGCTTCTCCCAATTTGAGACATGTTGTAACGTCGAACGACAATCAAAAGGCATTTTAGTTTTCAAAGACAATCCCAAATTGACTATAAGTGATAAGGCCCACTCTAGCATTTTCCTCTCCCAGTCTTGGAAGGTGAATTGTCCAGTCTTTTAAAATTCTATCAGTATTGTTTTCGGCCATTAACAGTTCTCCTTCCAACACACTACCCGATCATTTGGAAAGTACTCACTACTTTCTCCTCAGTAGTACGTAATATAAGCCACGCACCCCCCCCCCCCCGTAAAGTAAGGGCCCCGCAAAAAAAAATACAGACTTTCTCCAACTATATTTTAATTTTTCCTTTCGAACTTTTTGGTTTGCAAAGACTTTTTAAAATTCTTATAAACTCCTTTATTAGGTGATGTGGTTACAAGATAACATTACCTTATGTATTTGCATTGGTTGGGTTTCCTTCTTTCGATAAATAAATAATAGAACACATGTAGAAGTCCGTACGTATTTAAATCTTTTAACATTAAACTTATAAAAAAAATCCAGTAATTGGCACATTGAAAACATTTTAGAAACGAGTCACACCTCTGCAGCCCCATTAAAGCGCTAATTGCAAACAATTAGCGTAGCCAGCAGTATTTGGTTTGTTCTGCCAATTTCAAGTTTCATTCCCCTTGATGCTTGTGTTTGAAATGAGTGCCGACACATACACCAAGATGCTGATTTCCAAAGATTCAAATGTGCAACTAGGGAATACACATGAATTAATTATACAGTACCAAACTAAACACCAGATCGCAAATATTTTCATTTGCACATACAAGTTGTTTTTCCAAGTCGTTGAACCTTTTCGTATGATAATCCGTGTTTAATGAGATATAGACTGAAACTCATCGCTGCAGGAGCACCGTAATTACATTAAAGGCCACATAGTACCTCACAGAGGGAGTTAACTTACTAATTGTAAACCCTAAAGGCATGCCTGTTGCAACAGACGTTGAAAGTCTGTTAAAAAATCTTGAAACAGAATGTTGGCTGTCCGAAGTAACTTTAATAAATTTCCCAAGTTTTGCCAAACGTCTGAGGGTATAATCTGATTACGACACACACAACTTTAAATTCAATAAAGAATTTTATCTTCCACTCAAAGGCACTGCTCCTAAGAAATCTTCTCCAGCCCACGCAAACACGTAAATGGCAGAGTGAGAAACAGTACATTTCGAAAGTGTCCCAGCCTTCCGAAGTGTCATGATGGAATATTTGGAAGACATATGGTGTATTTGGAGTTGTACAGATACAGAATTAGAAAAAATCATTAATATTCTCAATAATCATCAGTGTTCTATTAAACTTAAAGCAAAAGCACACGTAATATTTAAATTAGCACGAGAGACAAAAGATTCAGTCAAAGTAACTGATACACTTATACACATAAAAAGCCATTATCTCAAGCACACATCCCACAGGCTGGTGAGGCCACCAATAATGAGTTTTCATCACATTTGTATTACAATCTTACTGCATTAATAGAAAATTCAGCAAATGGAATTCTAACATTAATTGCTAAAGGAATCAAGCATAAAAGTAGGGAAGCATTGTTGCAAACTGCAAGACATCAGTGAGACCACACCTGGAGCAGTGTATAAGGTTTTGGTCCCCGTACTTGAGCAAGGATGTGGTTGCATTGGAGGCACTTCAGAGGAGGTTCACTGGACTGATTCCAGAAATGAGAGGTTTGTCTTATGTATAGAGATTGAACAGTTTAGGCCAATACTTGCTATTTCGAAGAATGAGAGGAGATTTATTTGAGGTATATATTTAACATGCTAAAGAGTATTGACAAAGTAGACTTAGAGAACTTGTCTACTCATGGGACACTCTAGAATGAGAGGCCACTGTTTTAGGATACAGGATAGCAGATTTAAAACCGAGATGAAAAATTATTCCTCTCAACAGGTTGTAAATCTGTGAAATGCACAACCCCAGAGCATGGGGGATGCTGGGATATTGGGTAAATTTGAGGACGGGAGAGATTTTTAGTTAGTAACAGGTTGAAGGATTATGGAGTAGTGGGCAAGAAAGTGGAGTTGAGACCAAGATGAGATCTGCCATGATCACGTTGAATAGCGAGCAGGCCCAAGGAGCTGAATTTCGTACTTCTGCTCCTTATTGTTACGTTCTTAAGAGAGGATGCGAAAACAAAACTTCCTCAGACATATAAAGTCTAATTTTTTCAGAGGTAGTCAATCCATCATTGCAATATTGGTTAATACCAAGAGGATTGTTTCACTGTTAATTACAACATACGATGATCCAACAAA
Source organism: Ginglymostoma cirratum (assembly GCA_024137785.1). NCBI lineage: Eukaryota > Metazoa > Chordata > Chondrichthyes > Orectolobiformes > Ginglymostomatidae > Ginglymostoma > Ginglymostoma cirratum. The sequence goes on along the minus strand of JAHRHZ010000029.1, from coordinate 3,872,216 downwards.
TAAATATTTAATCATGATTTTAAAAAATTAAAAGAAGATGTCAATTCACCCAGACAACTTAAGAGAATTTAAGCTCTAAAAGGTTTAGTTGTCAGGCACATTCCTCACTTCCCAACTTTCCCACCCCCAGTTGCTAAACAGCTCCACTTTTTAATTCCTGCAGTTTGAACTCTATAAATACATTAAGAGCAAGAGGGTAACTAGAGAGAGAGTAGAGACTCTTAAAGATCAAGAACATAGAACATAGAACATTACAGCACAGTACAGGCCCTTCGGCCCTCAATGTTGCGCCAACCTGTGAAACCAATCAAGCCCATCTAACCTACACTAATGAAGGTCGTCCTTGTGTTGAACCCAGGATATGGGAGAGATACTAAATGAAATTTTGTGTCAGTTTTTATTGTGGAGAAAGAAATGGAGTCTAGAGAATGCAGAGAAATAAACTTTGATGTTTTAAAAATGGTTCACATTACAGAAGAGGAAGTTATGGAGGCCTTATAGAATATCAAGGTGGATAAATCTCTGAGACCTGATCTAATGTATCCCAGAATGTTGTGGGAAGTAAGAGATGAAATTATTTGCAGCATCATCCATAACTATGGGAGAGCTGCCTCATGACTGGAGGATAGCTATTGTTGTACCTTGCTTTAAGAAAGCTTGTAAGGAGAAACCAGGGAACTATAGACCTGTGAGTCTGACTTCGGTTGTGGCAAAGTTGTTGTACGTGATTCTAAAAGATAGGATTTATGGACATTTAGAGAGGCAAAAATTAATTAGGGATGGTCAACATGGTTTTCTGCAAGGAAAATCATGTCTCACAAACTTGATTGAGTTTTTTGAGGAAGTTACCAAAAAGCTTTCTGATGGCAGAGCAGTATATGTTATTTATTTGGATTTTAGTAAAGCCTTTGACAAGGTTATGCATGGTAGACTAATTAGTAAAGTTAGGTAGTATGAGATTAAGTGTGATCTTGCCAACTGGATGCATAATTGGCTTGATGACAGGAGACGGAGAGTAAATTAAAAAAGGATGTCAATTCATCCAGACAACTTAAGAGAATTTAAGCTTTAAAAGGTTTAGTTGTCAGGCATATTCCTCACTGGTGGAGGGTTGCTTGTTGGACTGCAGGAATATGACCAGCAGTGTTCTTCAGGGATCAGTTCTGGGTCCTCTTTTGTTTGTCATTTATGTAAATAATTTGGATGAAAATATAGAAGGCTTGGTTAGGAAGTTTGCAGATGACACCAAAATTTGTAGCATTGTAGACTGTGAAGAAAGTTTTCTAAGATTACAAAGAGATCTTGATCAAGTGGGTCAATGGGCTGAAAAATGGCAGATGGAGTTCAATCTGGATAAGTGCAAGGTGTTGTACTTTGGTACAACAAACAAGGGTAGGGCTTGTACAATTAATGGTAGGGCCTTGGGTAGCGTTGTAGGACAGAGGGACCTTGGGGTGCAGGTACACAATTCTTTAAAGTTTGTGTCAGACAGGATGGTTAAAAAGACATTTGGCATGCTTTCCTTCATTGCTCAGTCCTTCATGTATAGGAGTTGAGTCGTTATGTTGAGGTTGTACAGGACATTGGTGAGGCCTCTTCTGAAATACTGTGTCCAAATCTGGTCACCAAATTATTGGAAGGATGTTATCAAACTGGAAAGGGTTTGGAAGAGATAAAAGGTACTGCAGATGCTGGAGAATCTGAGATAACAAGCATGGGGCTGGATGAACACAGCAGGTCAAGCAGCATCATAGGAGCAGGAAAACTTGACGTTTCGG
>JAHRHZ010000029.1:3709243-3860438 GCA_024137785.1 Ginglymostoma cirratum | reverse complement strand
TTTCTGATGAAGGGTTTAGGCCCGAAACGTCAAGTTTTCCTGCTCCTATGATGCTGCTTGACCCGCTGTGTTCATCCAGCCCCATGCTTGTTATCTTGCATTTATAGAAACGTATTTCATAAATTACAATAATAACCTGTTACAAGTTTATTAAACATCTAAATAGTTGAGGCTGCTGTTCCATAAAAGCAAAATACTGCAGATGCTGGTAATCTTAAATAAAAACAGAAGATTCTCAAAATACTCAGCAGGTCTCGCAATGCCTGTGGAGCGAGAATCGGAGTTCCATATATAAGAATATTTTTACCAGAACAGAAACTGATGTTGATTTGAGCAGTAGCTACTTGGATCGGATTTGATCAGTGAACTAATTATCTATGTATGCCATTAACAATATTAGTGGAGTTACGTTTATCTTTGTCTTATCTTTGTGTTGTCTATTTCATCACAGCCTACATCAGTGAAATAGTTTTCAGATTGCTGCTCTAAGTAAACACCTCTTCTTCAAAACTATTAACACTGTTTCCATATTATAAATAATATGCATCATTATAATTGAGGAGCCGATCCATAATTAGTACCCTGTTTGAAAAGGTGTCTTACATCCAGTAGAGTCTGAGAAGTCTACTGACTGAAAGCTGGGAACCCTGGCAACATTCTGGTGAAATTATGCTGCATTTCTTCCTGTCGGTATATCGTTTCTAAAATGCATCATCCAAAACTGTATAAAGCACAATCATCAAATATGATATAATCCGTGCTTTATATGATTGTAGCAAAACTTCCTGTTATATTCTACACCTCAAGTTATGACAGGTAACGTTTCATTGGTATTGGTGATTTTTCTTTTGTACTTGACTTTCTGCATATCAGTGCTGTATGTCCATAGACCTTAAACTTCTTGGAGTTTCCACTGATCCTAGTTTTTCACCATTTAAAAAAAAATCAGATCCATCCTGTTTTGGTCTAAAAATGGTTGACTTTTACTTAATTGCATTGAAATCCATCTCCCATAGGTTTGCCCCCCAATCTATTAGTGTGTCCTTGTACTTTTAAGCTCCCGACTAAACTGCATACATATAATGTCAACAGTCTTTCTGTTATTGGCATACTTGGATAAATGATCTTCTATTGTAGTAAGTAAGTCATCAGTAAATGTAATGAAAAGTTAAAGCCCCAACACACACTGTTGTGACACATCTCTTAACCAGGTCCACAGTTTGCTTACAATTTCCTAAATTTTTCAACCTTAACACATCTTGTGAAAGTCCACATATGCGACATTCAATAGGACATTCCCTGTGTACTGGTTTAAATATTGCTCAAAAAATGAAATTAAGATCATTTGTCATAAAACCTACATTTATAAATATCTTTCAATGACCTTCAAACACACATTTAGGATGATTGTCAAAAGGAGCAATGGAGACATGAAGAGAAAACTTTCATCCAATGAACATTTAAGATCTGGAATGTACTTCCTGTGAGTGTAGTAGAGGCAACTTCAATTGAAGAAGAGAATCAGATTACTGTCTGAAAATATGCTCAGTGCTGTTAGGAATGGGGATTCCAGGAATTTGATGCACTGACAGTGAAGGAGTGGTTGTATATTTCCAAGACAGGATGGTGAGTGGCTTGGAGAAAAAATCTTAAAGGTGGTGGTGCTGGGGAACTGCACAGGTACATTGTTCATTTTGACAGCAGGCAAGGAAAAGATGGAGCAGTTAGCCTCTTTCTTTATGCTGTAACAATTCTGTGATCCTATGAAATCCTGGAGGAGAGCCTGACTGCAAAAGCTTTGAGCTCAGGGGTGGTAATGCCTGACACATTAAATGTTTACACTTGTCCCGATCACAAGTAGAATTTGTCACCTTTATTACACAAAGATCAAAAGCTGGAAACAGGTCATTCAGTGCAATAATACCACATTAATAGTTATGCTCCAAACAACTTGTAGTTCTAAATTATTTTTTAATTGTTTACAGGAAGTGCGAACCACAGGCTTGGCCAGCATTTATTGCCCATGCCTAATTTCCATTGGTGAGCTGCCTTCTTACATTGTAGTAGTTCATAGGGGATAAATATGCTCAGTGCTGTTAGGAATGGGGATTCCAGGAATTTGATGCACTGACAGTGAAGGAGCGGTGGTATATTTCCAAGCCAGGAAGGTGAGTGGCTTGGAGAAAAAATCTTAAAGGTGGCGGTGTTCCCATGTATCTGCTGCCCTTGTTCTTTGAGATGGTAGAGGTCATGAGTTTGAAAGGTGCTGTTGAAGGAGTTGTGATCAATTGTTGAGGTGCATCTCTTAGGTGCTACACACAGCTGCTATGGTGCGTCAGGAGCAGCAGGCAGAATGTTGGACAAGTTCCTGCATGGTCTGCTGTAAAATTTTGCCATCATGAAGGAACAGTGTTTGCCACTAACTATAAAGTGATCATCTCAGAAGATGGAGGCAACCAATACAGCTCCTTTGTGGCAAGGTTGTTGAAAATTGACGTATCCAAGTCTACCAGTGATTAAAGCCACAATTTCCCCCATTCACCAACAATCTCATACCTCATCGTCCATTTGTTACTAATCATCGCAGCATTCTCCTGACCACAATACGAAAATAAAAGCAACGATGACACTCTGAATGAAATTAATAAATTAAACTGTCCATGACTGCATACAAAAGTCACATAATTACCCTCGTGCATTACCTTGATGTTTGTTTTCTGTGTTGCCTTTGCCTGCTATGGTGATCTCATGCAACACTATGCCAGGGGTTGCAGCACAACTGGTGGAAGGCTGCTAACTTTCAATGAGGGAGACCTCAGATGGTCTCACAGGCTTGGGTGCTGGTCTACCAGACTGCTTTGCCTTGGAAGGTGTTGAGTTTCTTGAATGTTGTTGGAGCTGCACTCATCCTCTACTCATTCAAATGGATCCTAGGGCTAGCTTGATATCTTTATAGTCACATGAGGACTCCTTATGGACTTTATTTTAAGGAAAAGGATGATATTGGGATAATTTCCACCAGATTTTTGTGAATACATTTGAAATAGTGTATTCTGCATCTCCTCTGCTGGGGGAGTCTCAGATAAAGTCAGAGCTAGGCCATTTAGGAGAGAAATTATGAAATACCATTCAAGTCACATAGTGGTAGGCATGTGAATCCCCCATAAAAAGCTGTATATGCAAGTGCAATTAATGATTTCAGTTTCAAATCTTAAGTCAATAGACTTATGCTTGACAAGTCAGAGTGCAGAAGCTGCACTATTGGCAAGTTAGAGCTGGCCTTGTATGCAACACAGACAATGCCTGTGAAATGTCAGTAACCCATGAGTTAGTTTTATAGTTCATGGTGATAAAACAAAGTCTCCTTGTACACCCATGAAAATAAACAATCGTAGATCTGATTACTGACTCTTGTTAGCAATTTGTTGTGTTATCGGACAACAGATAGCATAGTACTGTATGTATTGAGTAGTGTTCTTTTATTGTGCACTCACTTTTCAGTCCATTATCTTGATTAAATATTATCTTCTCCAGGTAGGAATTCTTGTGTTTAAATTTAGCCATGCCTGAAATTCTGAAGTCTCCTGAGGGGAAAAAAAAGAATGCACATTGAGAATTACATTTGGCTTGAAACAGTCAAAGCTGTGATATAGAGATAGTAGGAACTGCCGATGCTGGAGAATCTGAGATAAAACATTGTGGAGCTGGATGAACACAGCAGGCCGAGCAGCATCAGAGGAGCAGGAAAGTTGACGTTTCGGGTCGAGACCCTTCTTCAGAAAAGGCCCTTCTTTCTGAAGAAGGGTCTCGGCCCGAAACGTCAACTTTCCTGCTCCTCTGATGCTGCTCGGCCTGCTGTGTTCATCCAGCTCCACAATGTTTTATCTCAAAGCTATGATGTTTTATTTTTTGGATATTTTTGCGATATTGTGTAAATATCTAATGTCCACTTTTACAAATTAGCTATGTCTACAGAAGCAGATGCAGTTGGTAAGACATTAGAAATTTTGCAAAGAAAGAAGCCTGCTGACCTGACTCTGGAACACTGGATTGCAAGTTGGGAGAAGCAACAAATTGGATTTCATCTCAATGAAGTCCATGAGTGAGTGCTATATTCATATTTCATTGCTAGTCTTAAACAGTCTTGTGGTTCATTCACCTTACAGTATCAAACTGTGTCCATCAAGTCTCCTTGAGCAATGAAAGACCATTGGAGCTGTCCCTTTCTATTACGTTAACCAAATAAACCCTCTAGTAATCAAATCATTCACCATCAGGCACAAACACATACAAAAGCAGAGTGAACTAATAATGCTATGACACAAAACTTTTCAATACAACGCAAATACTTTTGAAAGGTTTCAGAACAATGCTAATTAGATTAAGTGGCCAATGAACAGGCAGTGGTGAGAATTCAGGGACATCCCATCCACTCCTTGATTACACAAGTTTCCTTCCCCACCCCAGCAATGACCTGCCAGCCTGCATCACACGAGAGCCAACTAATTTCCCACTGACCCACCACCAGCAAGCTACTGTTTGATAGTCACAGATCACACACAATAGTTAAATGAGGCCCGTGTTTGGAAATGGTTCAGACCGTCTGCAGCCAACATGAAATGTCAACAAAGCAGAGATAGTAGGAACTGCAGATGCTGGAGAATCTGAGATAACAAAGTGTAGAGCTGGATGAACACAGCAGGCCAAGCAGCATCAGAGGAGCAGGAAAGCTGACGTTTCGGGCCTAGACCCTTCTTCAGAATTGGGAGAGGGGAAGGGGATTCTGAAATATATAGGGAGAGAGGGGGAGGTGGATAGAAGATGGATAAAGGAGGAGATAGGTGGAGAGGAGACAGACAGGTCAAAGAGGTGGGGGTGGAGCCAGTAAAGGTGAATGTAGGTGGGGAGTTAGGGAGGGGATAGGTCAGTCCGGGGAGGATGGACATGTCTAGTAGGTGGGAGATGAGGGTAGGGCTTGAGGTGGGAGGAGGGGATAGGTGGGGAGGAAGGACGGGTTAGGGAGATGGGGACAAGCTGGGCTTGTTTTGGGATGCGGTTGGGGGAGGGGAGATTTTGAAGCTTGTGAAGTCCACATTGATACCATTGGGCTGCCGGGTTCCCAAGCGAAATATGAAGTGCTGTTCCTGCAACCTTCGGGTGGCATCGTTGTGGCACTGCAGGAGGCCCAGGATGGACATGTCGTCTAAGGAATGGGAGGGGGAGTTGAAATGGTTCGCAACTGGGAGGTGCAGTTGTTTGTTGCAAACCGAGTGTAGGTGTTCCGCAAAGTGGTCCCCAAGCCTCCGCTTGGTTTCCCTGATGTAGAGGAGGCCACATCTGGAACAGCGATATACCACGTTAGCAGATGTGCAGGTGAACATCTGCTTGATGTGGAAGGTCTTCTTAGGGCCTGGGATTGGTGTGAGGGGGGAGGTGTAGGGGCAGGTGTAGCATTTCCTGCGGTTGCAGGGAAAAGTGCCAGGTCTGGTGGGGCTGGAGGGGAATGTGGAGCTGACATGGAAGTCACGGAGAGAGTGGTCCCTCCGGAAAGCAGATAAGGGTGGGGAAGGAAAGATGTCATTGGCTCTGGGGTCGGATTGCAGATGGCGGAAGTGTCGGAGGATGATGCGTTGGGTCTGGAGGTTGGTGGGGTGGTACGTGAGGACCAGGGGGATTCTGTTTTGGTTGTTATTTGGTTGTTCAACAAAGCAGTGTGTATTACCGATTTCTCATTGGCACAGCCATTCTGGGCCTATGGGCACCAGATGTTTTTATCTCTAAAACACATTCAAAGCACTGAGGACAAGCTCACCCCCCAACACACACACCTCCCCCCCTCCCCCCGCCACCGAACACAATTTAAAAATCTCACTTTTAGAATACTTGCTGATTGATTTCTACTTGCATTTCTACAGGCATGCCAGTACATCAAGTATTTCAATGTGCAATCAGTGCCCTATTAACCACCCCATCAGAGTCATCTTCTGGATCCTGTGTGTGACCTTGCCCTTCTAGCAAGCTGACCCCTGTGAACATAAGAACTAGGAGCAGGAGTGGGTAATTCAACCCCTCAAGACTGCCCCACCAGTCATAGCTGATCTCATCTCGGTCTCAACTCCACACTCCTTCCCGTCCCTCATAACCCTTCAAACCATTACTAATTAAAAATCTGTCTATCTCTTTAAATTTACTCAGTTTACCAGCACCCACTACAATTCTACACCTCACTTGTTTTCTGTCCTGACTACATTTTGCTTGTCCTTGAGGTCTTAACACATCCAGATTCTGCTTCTAAGCTTCCCCATAAAGTGTGCATAATGCTAATGTCTGAGCTTCTGGCTGCAAGTGTGAAAGTGAGTAATGGTGTTGCCTCTTCTCTTCCTGTTCTTTTGTCTCTCTCTCCTGCCATTGGCTGGCCACATGGCTGCTCTTGATGGTTTTAAAGGAGAAAAGTAGCGGGACAAGGTTGCAGTGAAGGTGTGGCACAGTAGAAATACAAGTTGTATGCCTAAACCATCTGCAGTTTATAAATCCAAGGGATTGTCAGATGGGGGTGGTTAGATTGTGAGAAAGAGGGTTAGGTATGATCGTACCAACATTTTCAACACTTTCAACCTGGAAGAAACATGTTAAGTTGGAAATATGTTGTCTGAGTAATATAGAAAACCTTAGGATACACTTCAATTCCACAACACTATTAACTAAGAAATTATTTGACGACTGTTGAACAACCTCCAATTTTAATTGTTTTGTATAATTGAATAATAATTGTCTTCAAATGCTCTTAATCTGCAGAATGTTGAAGAAACACCTGGATGTTATGCTAAATGGGAGAAAGCAAATCCGTATCTTCTTCCCACTTTGTGGGAAGGCAGTGGATATGAAATGGTGAGCAAATGACCAACACGTTTTAAACATTTGAATGTTTGATGATGTGGTGGGGGTGGGGGGGGTGCACATTTCTTCATTCCATTAACATTTCGTTATTCCAACATTCTTAACATTTGGAAATGCAGTCTTAGCTATTGCAACTCTTTTCCCGTGGGTTAAACTTGTCAGCACCATTTGTGGTTCTGACTGAAATTTGTAATTTGATGCTTACTGACATTAAACTTTTTCAAAAATAGGAACTTAGGAACTGGAGTAGGCCATTCAGCTCCTCGAGCCTATTCTGCCACTCAATGAGATCATGGCTGATCTATGTCCATACTCCATGTACCTGTCTTTGGCCTATATCCCTTAACACCTTTGCTAAACAAAAAATTATCTATCTCAGATTTAAAATTAATATCTGGTCCAGCATCCACTGATGTTTGTAGAAGAGAATTCCAAACATCTATCACACTTTTTGTGTAGAAGTGCTTCCTAACATCTCTCCTGAATGGCCTGGCGTTAATTCTCAGATTATGCCTCTTAATTCTGGAAACCCAACCAGTCACAATGACGCCACCTGCAAACTGGAGGAGCAACACCTTATATTTCGCTTCGGGAGCCTACAGCCCGATGGCCTAAACATGGAATTCACCAGTTTTAAAATCTCCCCACCCCCAGCCTCGTCCCATGACCAGCCGTCCCACTCATCCCTGCCAACTTGACCTGACACAACCTGTCCATCTTCTCTCCCACCTATCCACCCCTCCCACGTCACTGCTCGATCTCCACCACTCCCTACCTGCACTCGCCTATCACCATCCCACCTACCTACTCAAGCCCCACCCCTCCTCTCACTATTTATTTCTGACGTCCCATCCCCTCCCTATTTCTGAAGAAGGATCCAGACCCAAAATGTTAGCTTTCCTGTTCCTCTGATGCGGCCTGGCCTGCTGTGTTCCTCCAACTCCACACTTTGTTGCCACAGACGACAATGGTATGTTTCTCTGAACTTAAAAAATGTGTTCTAAAATTGAAGTTATTTTAAAAATTGTCATTATATTTACTTACAACAAATTACTATCTGGTTAAGCTTGATGTCCTCATTCTTATCTTAAAATCTTTTGATGTTCTTTTCCAGACTTTATTCCCCTCCCATGCTCTTCTTCAATACAGCTCTGGGAAACGAGTTCCCCAGACCTCTGTTCATGTCACAGTCCTATGACTCACCATTTTGTTTCTCTTACTATTCCATTCTAACTCAAGGGAATTACTTTTGAAAGCATTGTTAAATTCAAGTTGTTAATAATGATGGCTGCTAAACCTTCATGGAATGCTCAGCTGGAACTTCTGCCTCTAGCACAGAATGTTCTTTCATCTGTAGCTGCTCACAACAGCTGATGTCACAAGTTTAAACTACTATTTTTGATTAAAATCAGTGGAGGGTGAGCTTGCGCAGTTGGCTGGATGGTTTGTTTGTAATACTGAATGATGCCAACAATTGGGTTCAATTACCTCACCAGCTGAGATTACCATGAAGAACCTCTCCCTATTTCAACATTTCGCTTGAGGTGTGGTGACCCTCAGGTTAAATCACCATCAGTTGTGTCTCTGTCATGAGAGAGTAGGACTATAGTACTTTACCCTTTATTCAGTGAGCATATCTTGAACTTTTGAAGCTCCTTTTGAGAACTTCATTCACTAGGCACAAAGTTATTGTGTTTGTGAGCTTTTGAAGTGGATTTTCATCTTCACTGCCTGAGTAGTAATCTGACTGAGTAAACTGTCTGTCCTTATTCAACTTGGTTGTTTGTGATCTCACACTGATTTCAATATATGCTCATGGTCAGTGCAGTGCTGTGGACTGTGTTGACTCGGGTTTAGGTATTGAGATTTATGTGATATTAGGACAACTTTCAAGCAGCCAAAATTGATTCTTTTAATTGAGTTACTGTGAAACACGTGATTCAATCAAAAATAAAGGCTGCATCACAGTTATTTTATAGCTGCATAGATAAGGCATAAAAATACAGCTGAGAAACTAGTTGAGACGAGTGTTTCAAACTTTGCATTGATATGTATGTTTTGAACAATGAACTCCTGAGTTCTGAGATTCTCTTGCCTATGGAAGATAACAGAGCCTCTTCATTTGATCTCTTGTCTGTAGGCTTGCTGATCAGGGCCACACTATTGTTGGGGTAGAAATATCTGAAATTGCAGTAAAGCAATTTTTTACAGAACAGAATCTGTCCTACGTTCAAGAACCTGTACCAGGGATACCAGATGCAGAAATATTTAAGGTAGGGTAATGATAGCTGTTCATCAACAATTTATGTTCTTATGGTTTTAGACTGAAATTTAATAATACAGTATGACTAGAAATTTACTTGGTACATTATTGTGGACAAGCTATTTTGCCTGTGGATTAATCCTAAATAATGGGGCTACTACCAAACAGCATTCCCTGAATTAATGTTTTCTAAACTCTGCCAATTCAAACAACCATAAGTAGTTGGCCTTCCAGTTTCTTAAGGGATCACAAGAATTGGCCTGTGACAGCAGAAGTGCTGAAGCTTTCCAATGCCCTTGGCATACTAGGAGTACTGTACCCTCCCCCTTGCCCCCCAGCTACTCCAGCCCACTCCCCTATTTCCCTGTTCAGTCCTTCCTTTGCTTTGAACCCAGTGACCACCCCTTTCCTGCATTCGATGTGCCACCATGCCACCACCCACCCCATTCCCCTGCTCCGGACCCACTCCTACATTCCCCCATTTCACCCTTCCTTTGCACCCGACCTGCTGCCATTACTCCCCTCCTCCATTCTGGACCTGATTCCCACTGACCCCCACCCAAGGACCTATCACCCACCCTCCCCTACCAGACCCAATATCTCCCATCCACCCTAAACTCTGTACCACTGTACATTTCTGAAAGAGTCCTGATTGGAATCTCGTGTCAGAAATGTAGAATTTTCATTTAATCAATAAGAAGGGGCAGAGAGACAAACCGGCCAGCCTTCACTCTAAGGGAAGTCAGAGCAGGAGCAAGAATCAGCAAAGGTGGAACATGCCATTAATTGCTTTATATGGCTTATTTTCAGACTCCTGAAGGGCACATTTCTTTGTTTCGGGGTAATATATTTGATTTCTCAAGGTAAGAACAAATATTCCCATTACCATTTAAATGTGTTCTTTATCCACAGTTTTCTCTGGTGCAGCTCGTGGATTATTTCTGAATTTAGGGTCATTTGCTTAGCCTCCTAAGCCTTCTCCCTTTCCACCCATTACCCTTCCGCACTCACTGTGTCAATCCCTTACCCCAAACCCAGTTAGCCCCATAACATTCGAATTTCTCTTTGACCAAAGGTTAAGACACTGTAGAGAGAGATGACTTGTTGTGGTTTAACCTCACAGTCATTATGTCTCATCATGAACCCACGCCCTTGGCCTTACACTGCATTGTAAACCAGTCAAATGAGCTAACTGCACCCCCACCCCCACCATGGCAACTTCTACTACTGTGCACCCAATCCCCTAGCACTCTAGCTTTCTTCATGTATTCACTTCCTTTAAGCATCTTTCCAACCCAAATCTTGATTAAACAACTTCCTTTTCTTGCCATAGCACTTGCTGTCAGCATTAATGGTGTCTTTTATGCGTCCCTCTGCTGTTCAAAGATTTGTTGTCATGCTGTCCTTGAAAAGTTCATACCTAAACCTAAAGATAATACAGTGTGGAGCTGGAGGAGCACAGTGGGCCAGGCAGCATCGGAGGATCAGGAAAGTTGATGTTTCGGGTCAGGACCCTTCTTCAGAAATGGCAGCTTCGCAGTGGGGGTTATAACTCACTCAGAGATAGTAAGAACTGCTGATGCTGCCTGGCCCGCCGTGCTCCTCCAGCTCCACAATGTGTTATGTCTGATTCCAGCATCGGCAATTCTTACTACCTAAACCTAAAGCCTGTGAACCTCTCTCTTATCTCCAGATTGTCTTTCATCTTTCAGAGCTCTGAAGGCATCTTCACACTAGTTCCATCTTTCAAATCATGCTTTCTTCAAATGTCTTCTGTGTAGCTTCCGCTCTGCTTACTGTACCTGGACTATGCTGGTCAAGCCAACAATATGCTTCCTAACTGCGACTGTGACATATTTTCCCTCTGTCCTTCTCTGTCTCTCCACTCTATTAAACATAGTCAACCATGTTATTTTCGTCCACTGTTTCCCATTGTGTCCCACCTACATTTTACTGTCTCTTGATGCCCCATCTACACTTTTGATTCTATTTCTTGCAGTCTTAACGTAACCAATACATTGCCAACCAGGGCTTGTCACCCTCCTTCCTGTCCTTGAAACTGGGAGTAATCTAAGACCCCACCATGATTCCATCCTCTCTCTCTCTCTCTCTCCTGCACTTTCTTCAGTGACGTTAAGCACTGGCATGGGATCATCCCCAAATGTACACTGTTAAATTTCCAGTCTTTGATCGTTGCCTTAATCACAGCTTCACGTGGTTTGATACTTTCAGTGAACAGCCAATAATCAGACAAAGTTACATTAACTTCAGCAAAAATACCTCTGAATCAATCGAGTAAATGGAATATAGGTAGATTTCAATGTAGATATACATAGTTTATAAAATAAAGCCAGTATGTAATGAAAGGATGTTTATTAGTAAAGTCAGAAAAGGAAATTGAAAGAAGGAATGGTTTGTATTTTTAAAGTACTCAAAATAACATAGATGTGACATGGGGAGGTGATGGTCTAGTGGTATTATCATTAAGCTATTGGTTGTTTAAATCCTGCCATGGCAGAAGGTAGAATTTAAATTCAGTGAAAAATATCTGGAAATAAGAATCAACTGATGACCACTAAACTGTTGTCAATTGTCGGGAAAACCCATCTGGCTCACTAATGTCCTTCAGGGAAGGAAATCTGCCATTGTCACCTGGTCTGGCCTGCATGTGACTCCAGAGCCACAACAATGTGGTTGACTCTCACTTGCCCTCCACACTGAGCTAGCAAGCCATTCAATTATATAAATCACGCCGAAATATCAATGAAGAAATAAAACTGGACATATAACCCAGCACCAACCTAAGTACCGGAAAATACAAGGGCAGAAAAGCCCTGTCAATCCTGCAAAGTCCTCCTCACTAACATCTGGGGACAACTGCCAAAATTCAGAGAGCTGTCTCTCTCACTAGTTATAGCAATACTCCCAGAATCATACCTGACAGACCGTTTCCCGGACACCACTATCACCAACCGTGGATGTGTCCTGTCCCACCAGCAGGACAAACCCAGCAGATGTGGCGGCACAGTGGTATACAGTGGGGAGGGAGTTGCTCTAGGAGTCCTCAACAATGATGCCAGGTCACATGAAATATCGTGGCTTCAGATTAAACATGGGTAAGGAAACTTCCTGCTGATTCCCAGAGACCATTCTCCCTTGGCTGAAGAATCAATATTCCTCCATGTTGAACAACACTTGGAGGAAACACTGAGGGTGGCAAGGACACAAAATGTACTCTGTGTGGGGGATTCCAATGTCCACCACAAAGAGTGGCTCAGCAGCAAAATTACTGATCGAGCTGGTTGAGTCCTGAAGGATATAGCTGTGAGAGTGGACCTGCAGCAGGTTGAAAGGGAACCAAAAAGAGGGAAAAACATACTTGACCTCATCCTTAGCAATCTTGCCAGCTGCAGATGCATCAGTCCATGACAGCATCAGTAAGAGTGACCACCATACAGTCCTTGTGAAGACAAAGTCTTGCTTTCACATTAAAAATGCCCTCCGTTGTGCTATGTGGAACTATCACAATGCTAATTTCAACAGATCTAGCAGCTCAAGGCTGGGCATCCATGAAGTTCTGTGAGCTATCAACAGCAGCAGAATTGTACTCTAGCAGCCTGCATTTCCCCCAATCAACCATTACCCTCAAGCTAGGCGATCAACCCTGGTTCAATGGAGAGGGCAGGAGGGCATGCCAGGAGCAGCGCCAGGCATATCTTAAAATGAGGTGTCAATCTGGTGAAGATACCCAACAGGCCTACTTGTATTTCAGACAGCACAATAAGAAAGTGATAGACAGAGCTAAACAATGTCTCAACCAATTGTTCAGATCTAAGACCTCAGTACTGCCACATCCCGTTGTGAATGGTGATGGACAGATGAACAACTCACTGGAGGAGGAAGGTCCATAAATATCCCCCTCCTCAATGACGAGGAGTCCAACACATCAGGGCAAAAGAAAGGGCGAAAGCATTCACAGCAATCTACAGCCAGAAGTGCCAAGTGAATGATCCATTTTGATCTCCTCCAGTTGTCCCCAGCATTACAATTACCAGTCTTCAGCCAATTCCATTCATTTCACATAACATCAAGAAACAACTGAAGGCACTGGAAAGTGCAAAGGCTATGGGCCCTGACAACATTCCAGCAATAGTACTGAAAACTTGTGTTCCAGGACTTGCCGCTCCCTTAGCCAGGCTGTTCCAGTACAGTTACAACACTAGCATCTACCCAACAATGTGGCATATTGCTCCTATACATAAGAAGCAGGACAAATCTAACCTGGGCAATTATCACCCCATCAGTCTACTCTATGTTATCAGGAAAGTGATGGAAGGTGTCATCAACAGAACTATCAAGCAGCACCTGCTCAGCAATAACCCACTCACTGGCGCCAGTTTGAGTTCTGTCAGGCCCACATTATAGCGTTGGTTCAAACAGGGACAAATGACTGAATTCCAGAGATGAAGCTAGAGTGACAGCCCATTACATCAAGGATGCATTTGAGTGTGGCATCAAAAAGCCCTAGCAAAACTGGTTTCAATGGGAATCAAGGAATAAACTTTCCTCTGGTTAGAGTCACAACCAGCACATAGGAAGATGGTTGTGGTAGTTGTTGATCAGTCATCTCAGCTCCAGGACATCCCTGCAAGAGCTCCTCAGGGTAGTGTTCTAGACCCAGCCATCTTCAGCTGCTTCATCAATGACCTTTCCTCCATCACAAGGTCTGAAGTGGGGATGTTTGCCGATGATTGCAAAATGTTCAGCACAATTTGCGACTTCTCAGATACTGAAGCAGCCATGTTTAAATACAACAAGATCTGGACGATATCCAGGCTGATAGCTGGCAACTAACATTCATGTCACATATGTGCCAGACTAAGACCATCTCCAATAAGAGACAATCTAACCACTGCCCCTTGATATTCAATGGTGCTACCATTACTGAATACCCACTATCAACATCCTTGGGGTTACCAGTGACGAGACACTCAACTGGACTCACAGCATAATGAAGTGGCTACAAGAGCAGGTCTGTAGTGAGTAACTTATCTCCTGACTCCCCAAAGCCTGTCCATCATCTACCAGACACAGGCGTGTGATGGCATACTCCCCACTTGCCTGGATGGGTGTGTCTCAAAAACTCAAGAAACTTTACACCATCCAGGACAAAGCAGCCTGTTCGATTGGCACCACGTCCAAAAGCATCCACTACCGACGCTCAGGAGCAGCTGTGTGTACTATCTACAAGGTGCACTGCAGAAATTCACCAAAGATCCTTAGACAGCACCTTCCAAACCGACAACTACTTCCATCTAGAAGGACAAGGGAGCAGATAAAAACCGAAAGAACTGTGGATGCTGTAAGTTAGGAACAAAAACAAAGTTGCTGGACGAGCTCAGCAGATCTGGCCGCATCTGTGAAGGAAGAAACAGTTCCTCAGAACTGAGAAGCGTCACCAGACTCTAAACGTTAACTCTGTTTCTTCCTTCACAGATGCTGCCAGACCTGCTGAACTCTTCCAGCAACTTTTGTTTTTGCAAGGGAGCAGATAAATGGGAACACCACCAGCTGCAATATCCCCTCCAAAGCCACTCACCATCCTGACTAGGAAATACATCACCATTCTTCCACTGTCACTGGGTCAAAATCCTGAATTCCCTCACTAATGGTATTGTAGGTCAACCCACTGTACTTGGACTGTAGGAGCTCAAGAAGACAGTTCACCACCACCTTCTCAAGGGCAACTAGGGATGGGCAATAAATAGTCAATGATGCCCACGTTGTACGAATGAGTTTTTAAAAACAAATTACATTGCATTGACTGACAATTTATGTGAAAATGAGTAGTTACTTTTATGCTATGATTCTATGATAACTAAAATGGCTAATTATATTTGACATCACAGTAGCTTTAATCTGTTCCATTCTGTTTTTCCCATGGGTAGTTCAGTTGCTGGGCAGTTTGATGGGATCTGGGACCGAGGCTCTCTGCAACCTCTCAACACCTCTGACAGACAGCGGTGAGCACCATCATTTTCCGATTTCACAAACTCAAGTTAATTGCTGGTATGTATCTCAGATCAATGTGGGATATGATGCTCAGTGTGGAGCCTTTTTCATGCTTTTTCATTTTGCAAATCAAAACCTGGACAGAATAGTAAGTTCTTTGTTTAGCTTTTCCTTTTCAGAGTGTACTTTGTTTTGTACTTTGAAATGAGAGAGCAGCATTTGATGATTCTCTCAAATTTCATTGTTGTTTATGAGATGCATTCTGTCAGCCCAAAGGTGACCTTTGAGACCTATACGAATTGAGATGTTTACCTGGAGAGTTTCTCACTGCAATCACTAGCTGTCATGCTGTCCACAGAATTCTACTGTTTCAGCATCACAACGTTGCATTGTGTGATGCCTTTAACTTAGTAAAATGTCAAAAACATTTCAGAGTAATGTTATCAAACAAAATTGGCATAGGCCATATAAGGAGGTAATAGTGAAAGAAAAATGCTGATATCATAGAGGGTCAGACACCAACCATGGAGAGAGAGCAAGCTAACATTTCGAGTCTAGATGACTGCTGACAATTAGCTTGCTCTCTCTCCATGGATGCTGTCTGACCTGATGTGATCTCCAGCGTTTGTTGTTTTAGTACAGATTCCAGCATCTGCTGTAATTTGCTCCTAAGGAGATAATAGTACAGGTAACCAAAAGGTTAATTGAAACTATAGGTTGTAAGTAGCACTTTAATGGAGAAGAGAGAGAGGTAGAGGTACTGGGTAGTTTATGGTAGGAATTCCAGAGTTTTGGAACAAGCCACTTATAGGTACAGTTACATTTGTGCTGGAGTGATCAAAATCTGGGTTGTGCAAGTGGCCAGAATTAGAGGATTACAGAATTTATGGAATTCCAATAGTGTGGAAACAGGCCCTTCAGCCCAACAAGTCCCCACCAACGCTCAGAGCATCCAACCCAGACCCATCCCCCTACAACCCACCTAACCTACATATTCGTGAATACTACGGGCAATTTAGTCTGGCCAACCCACCTAGCTTGCACATCTTTGGACTGTGGGACGAAACTGGAGCACCCAGAGGAAACCCACGCAGACACGGGGAGAACGTGCAAACTCCACACAGACATTTGCCTGAGGGTGGAATCAGGTCCGTGGCGCTGTGAGGTAGCAATGCTAGCCACTGAGCCACCATGCCGCTCCATCTTGGCTGATTATAGGTGTTAAATACCATACAACCTGGTAAGGCGGGATGACACTGGAATCAACATTAACACACGTTTATAAGCATCTATTTGCAGAGCTATAGATTATACACATGCACCTCCTCATCCAAGTTTCACCTTAAAGCTACCATGTAATATACAATTTAATAATAGGGACTGCAGGTAGTTATAGATACAGGGAGAAGTGAGGTCACAGCATAACTTGAATAGAAGCCCCAACATCCAGTTTCATATTAATTGTTGCAGTGAAATCTGAAATAAATTGAAACAAAGATTGTTAAAAACCTAACGAGCACTTAAAAATCTAAACAAAATTAATTTAAAAAGCATATTGTTGAAAAGAAAAATACTGTTAAAATCATTTTAATTTTTAGTATCAGCTTTATATTGCGATTGCATAAAGTAGGAATGTATCATTGTACCATTGGTGTCAGCATAGTTCATAATTAGTAAGTCAAAATTATAAAAAGTACTTTTAACTTTGGAACTAATTTTTATGCAGGAAAAGTACTTGTGTTACAGAAGGTGGCTCAACATAATACAGAGTGGTCTTAGAAGCAAAAAAGCTAAGAAACTCAGTCAAAAATAATTTTACAAAATAATCTTGTGTAATACCACATAAGTTGAATGTGCATAGATGTTATTCTAAGCCTTTCTTGTCTGTTTCAGTTATAGCAAACTAATGATAACCCTAATGGCCAAAGGGTGTCGATACCTCCTGGACACTTTTGTCTGTACGAAAACTGATTTTGATGGTAATAATGGCTCTTTTTTCTGTCATGTTCCAAATTTACTTAGATGTAAGTATAATGACTGAAATGTTGAAACAGTTCAGCAGGCTGGGTGCAGCTGTGGAGAGAGAAACAGTTACTTTTTTAGATATAAATATACATGTGTAATGTTTATTGTTTTGAGTGTAATCAGTATGCAGTGCACAACTGAATATAGTATAAATAAGAACACATAAGTGGCAATTTGCACAGAAGTTCTGTGGAGAGGAGGAAGGAGGTGCTGCCTTTTGCCTGTAGCAACTCATGCAAGTTTGAAGCAGAAACTATTTAAAATTTTCATTCCCTGTTTTGGTGCTGAGTGCACATTAGCATGCAGATAAACAAAATCTCATAGTCTATAAAACAGAAGGCATAAATAATAAAGACTTGAGGTTTGGAAGAGCAGGATGTGTCCAGATTGCGGTATTTGGGAACTTGTAGGCTGTTAAAAGTGAACACATCTGCAGTTGATGTCTTCCATTTTTAATCTGTCCAACTGAAAGTCACTGAACTGGAGTTTGAGCTGGAGTTAAAGTTCTTAAAATCTTAGTAAGAAAGTGGACACTCCATTTACAGGAAGAAAATACTTTAAATAGCTTAGTGCATAGCCTGTGGAATAAAGGAGAAAGGATTTGTGTGATGAAACTGAATTCTTCATCAATGTATTTTTATTAACCTAGATTTGTATTTATTTAAAAATTGGTGAAGCATTTTGAACCGTTCATGTGTTTTACTTTTGTAGGCTTACCACCCAAGATCTCAGAAAGCGAAACTCGGAATTTGTTTGGTGAATAGACTTTTCTTGCATCTTCATATTTTAAAATGTGTTCACCTTCAAAAACTTCAAAGAATCTCAAAACTGCATTACCTCATATTGCTGTTCCAACAATGAAGGAAAATTTTGTCATTTTGCCTGTTTTCATTGTAGAATGGTGAGGTGTTATTTGTCTTTAAAATCTTTTTCATGATAGATACCCTCCGTGTTACTTTACAATTTTTGACTGCCCTCTTTGACCAATCCCTTAACTGCAGCCTATGGAGGAGACAACTTCTCTCTCTTCCACTCAACAACTGACGCTCATGGACTCTCACTTCACCCAACTTCTGCTGCTGATAATCTCTGATATTAGAAAGTTCCAAAAGAAGGTGCATACTCGCCAATGTTCTCCCCATTATTTCACACTAAAAAGCAGGACTTAAAATACTGACTAAGAATCAATCTGGAAGTGATGTGAATTGTGTCTATGGAATCTAAGGAACTAGTCTTTCTCACAATTATGCAAATGAAAAGCTGTAGATTTCAGAGATAGAATGAGAATTGAAAATTCGTATGATTCCAACGTTCCCAGAACTAGCTTGCCGTTGTGTAATATGTATTAAAACAAATCTGAGTATGAGTTAGTGGTGTCCACAAGGTATTCAAACTTCTTTCTTCCATTGCCTTGCCACTGAAGCAGAACATTCACCCCTGCACCCCCACCAAAAGCTGGCAGCCGCAAAGATCCAGGCCCAAATTAAATCTTGAATAATGTTTACTGGATTCTTGTATCCCAGAATAGCAGAAATGAAGCTTTCTGCTGCTTATCTTTCCAGCTGGTTTTGAGTTGCAGTCAGAATTAGAACATATCAATGATTTGAAACCTTCCAGCCTCACGGTGTAGGAAGCCTAATAGTTTATCATTTCTTTGTCATTTGCACCTTGCCAACACTGTCCCAATCCCAACAGTTCCCACACCAAAATAAAGGTAGTCCTATATGTAGCTCAGGACCAATCTATGATGGAATAAGGATGGTAAAGAGTAGAAAGGTTTGTTGTTAGCCAATGCCTGAGTAACAGGGAAAGGGAATCATCTCATAGTTTCATGTCTCTTTGCCAAAATACTTCCATTTTGCTAAATACCTAAGCGTGGCAATTTGGACTGAATATAAAAGTCATGAATATTAAAGTGTCTGATATCATACCATTTGGTCTATGTAAACTCTCCCATTGCACTGAAAATGGTTAGCTGTCTTATTGCTGAAAGGAAATGGTCAAGACTTGAAAGGACAGCTTTTGGAGACATTACCTGCAAAACAAAAAAAAAAATTAATGTGCATCAACCCAGTGTTGTGTACTGGGTAAACTCCCAGGGAATAGACTCTGGCACATTTGAAGGTCTGTAAACCCTTGCTTCTGTCAATATCCCCCTAAACTCTCTGCAGTCAGGACAATAAATTCTACCTACCAGGGATCAAGTTGGTGTCTACATCTGGACAGCAGCTGACTTTTCTGACATTGATTTCCTGAAACCATTGATCTCATGATATCATGTTCTCAATGAGACTGATATCTTTAATTGTCACAGTTCCTTCCAACAATCTGAGGAATTTGAATTTGTGTTTTGCTGTTCCCTTTCTTTGAAGGGAGCTGTTGGAATTTCATATCACATTTTAAGGTTGATTCTAAAGGACCGCTGGGGTTGTGCAAATGAAATTTTCACCGGCTGGTGACCATAAATCGCGTAGCTGCAATTTTACAGCAAAGGCAGAAGACATCTGTGACAACATATGACACAATATAATACATCACCCTGAGCATTAGTTTACTACACTTCCTTTGTTCACCAGGGGCAATCATAAAGGCCAGCAACTAAAGGGGCAACATTTATATTTTGTCAATTTCTCTGGATAGTTCAATGTGTGAATAGTCAGGATCTTTTCTCCAGGGTTGGGGAATCCAAAACTAGAGGGCATAGGTTTCAAGTGAGAGGGGGAAAGATTTAGAAGGGACCTAAGGGGCAACTTTTTCATGCAGAGGGTGGTACCTGTATAGAATACACTGCAAGAGGAAGTGTTGGAGGCTGGTAAAATTACAACACTTAAAAGGCATCTGGATAGGTATATGAATAGGAAGGGCTTAGAGGGCTATGGGCCAAACAATGGCAAGTGGGATAGATTAATCAGGGATATCAGGTAGGTATGAATGAGTTGGACCAAAGGGTCTGTTTCTGTGCTGTACAGCTCTCTGCCTCAAATGACTCTGTGACGTGGGCACTGAGATTTTTGCACACTCACTGCAGTTTTTGTGTGTGCCACTTGGTGGAAGTAGAAATCCAGGTCTGATCACTTACTTGAAGGAGCACTTTGATCACTTTAAGCCTATTTTGATGGATGTCTTGAAATCTTCTGTGGATACCCACTTGGGAACTTCCGCTCTAGTGCAGTGTTGATAACTCACTTGTCAACCCAGCTCTTTGACAGTACGTGAAGGAATTCTCTTGGCACCAGCAACTCAGATGCTTTCAACTCAGTTCCAGATAACCAGGTGTGGCAGTGTCCTAACAGTTCTTGTCAGCAAGGCAAGACCAGTAGCAAGAAGCTTTAGGCAGATAAGCTTCATTTGTTTTAATCAGTTCCATTCCAGTTCTGCTTTAACATGGACCTAGACATCTCAAAGCCCTAGCTGTGGGCACCTGCACTTCCTCGATCAAAACTTGGTTAAGTGGGTGTGTCCGTGTTAACTGAATAAACTAGCTACGCATTCTAATCCCTCCCACCAAGTCTGTAACTTTAAGGTTGTAGTGCTTCAGATGCAGACCCAGGTTACTTTTCAGTGAGTTGATGGCTTCCCCCTCAATCACCAAACTGGGCAGCAAATTCCAGACACTGACCACCCTTTGAGTGAAAATGCTTTTCCTTAAGGCTCCTCTAATCCTTCAGCCAGTCACCTTAAATCTGTGTCCCCGATAATTAACCCATGCACTGGGGGAAACGGATCTCCACTGTCCACTCTATCCAAGCCCTCATAATTTTGTACACTTTATTTAAGTCACTCCTTAGTCTCCCCTACTCTAAAGAAAACAGAATGAGACTGTCATGTGCTATTTATTCTATTGCTTTGTTTTCCCTCCCCAAATGCGTAACCTTACACTCCTCTGGATTGAATTCCATTTCCCATTTTTCTGGCCACTCGACCAAACCCAAACCATTGATAACTTCTCTGTGGGAGAAAAAACATGCACTGCATAATAAGCCAAGCCAAACAGGAAGTTTGGATTTAAAGCAGCTTCATTTGAAGACTCTCTCCAGAGTGGTAATAGTGCTAGGTATTGAGCTGACCTAAATAAACATGCGTAGCAATCGGAAACAGCATTTTTAGAATGTGTAAATGCCAAATGTGCAACAGTTATTCTCCCCCTCACTCATTCCACAATTTTGATTCTCTGACTGCTGATCTTTCTGGTGCCCTATGCATTTTTTCTTCAATAATTGTGTGGTTGTACAAAACGGCAAAAGGATGAGCAAATTAACCATGGTACAGTGAGCCATTCAAGTGGAGCAGGCAATAGGAATGTAGTTGTGACAGGAGACAGTATAACTGGAGGGACTAGATACTGTTCTGTGCAGCTGTGATCGGGTATCCTGAAGGTTGTGTTGCCTCCCTGCAGCTAGGGTTAAGAAGTTTTCCTCAAGGCTAGAGAGGAAGGGGAGGGATCCAGTTGTCATTGTCCACTTTGGTGCAAAGACTCTGCTAGAACTAAAAAGACTGTTCTGCTAATAAGTTTTGAACAACTAGGAGCTAAGATGAAAAGCAGAACTTCCAAGGTAATAACCTACCAGAGCCATGTGCAAACTGGCATATGATAAATAAAGTCATAGAGTTAGTGTGTGACTCAAAGATTTGGTGTAAGAGGAATGGGTTTCACTTCTTGGGCCATTGTCGTCTGTACTCTGATAAAAAGGGTAGATGAGATGTGCTTTGCTTGAACCATGCTGGGACTAGTGTCCTTGCAAACTGAATACCTATAGTTATAGAGAGGGCTTTAAACTAAATAGGTTCGGTCAGGAGGTGGTTCTGGAGAAAGGTTAATGTAGGCTTACAAAGCAAAAGGATATGGCAGTATTCCAGGGCAGCTATTTGGATAATGATACTCAGGATAGGACAGAGTGTACGAACGTTTTTTAAAAAGCAGCAAATAAAGTCAAAGGTGATAAGATGGTAAAAGGGCAAAAATAATGGCTCCCGCGTAGTATGCAGAACTGTGGCTTTTTGGAAGGTCAGACAAAAGGTCGGTGGGGTCGCTTTGTTAGTACAGAATGGAATAAATATGACAGCATGAAATGATCTAGTGTTGGAAGATATAGTATATACATACATAGGTAGAAGTAAGAAATAATGAGGGGAATAAGACATTTCTGTAAACCTCATAACAGTAGCTATACTGTATGACAGACAATAAATGTTGATATAACAAGGCTATGATCTCCTGGAAATCGGTGACTATAACAAGGTAGAATTTAGCATTCCGTTTAACAGTGAGAAATGTGGGTCAGAAACAATTCTGCTAAATCTAAGTAAGGGTAATTACAATGGAAAGAGGGCAGAGTTGCCTAGAGTGGACTTGGAAGAGAATTTAGCAGAAAAGACAGTTGATGAGCAAAGGCAGATATTCAAGAAAATAGTTCATGACTCATAACAAAAATGTATTCTGCTGAGGAAGAAGGATTCCAAGAAGGGGATAACCTAAGCATGGTTAACCAAGGAAGTTAAGGTAGTATCAAATTAAAAGCATAAAACATAAAATATGGCAAAGACTGGTGGTACATCAGAGGAGTGGGAAAGGTTTAGAAACCAACAAAAGGTGACCAAAAAATGGAGCTGGGATAATTGATAAAGGGGTAAACTAGCAAAAATATAAAAATGGATAGTAGGGGCTACTGTAAACATTTAAAAAGGAAACATGGGACCATAGGGAGGACATTAATAGCATTCCAAAGATGCCCAAATAGAAGGCATAGGAAATAAGCACGATGGCTGTCACTAGAGGAAAATGTACTAGAGAAACTAATGGATCTAAAAGCTGTACACGAACCTGAACCTGTTTGATTTCATCCTAGGATATCAAAGCAAGTAGCTACATGGATAGTGAATGCACCAGTAATAATTTTCCATGAATCCTTAGATTCTGGGAATGGCCCAGATTATTAGAAAACTGCCAATGTTACACATTTCTTCAAACAGGGATGGAAACCCCAAAAAAAAACAGGTAACTATAGTCCAGTCAGCTATAACATCTGTCATTGTGAAAATGTTGGTCTATTACAAAGGATGTTAAAGGATTGAGAATGCATAATAGTCAAGCAAAGTCAGCATGGTTTCAAGAAGGGCAAATCATACCCAATAAATCTATTAGAATTCTTTGAGAAGGTAACAAGCAAAATGAAGACCCCTCCCACTGTGGTTATATTCTGTTTGTATTTTCTTCCATCAGGCAGATGATACAAAACTTTGAAAACACATACCAACAGATTCAAGAACAGCTTCTTCCCCACTGTTATCAGATTTATGAATGGGGATCTCTTGTATATTAGCGTTTCTCTGCACCTTCTCTATAGACGTAACATTATATTCTGCATTCTGTTCTATTACCCTGATGTACTTATGTAAAGTATGATTTGTCTGGATAGCATGCAAAACAGTACTTTTCATTATCTCAGTACGTGACAATAATAAATCAAATCAAATCAAAGATACAGGGGGAATTAGTGGATGTAATATATTTGGATTTCAAAAGGCATTGGATAAGATGCCACACATTAGACTACTTAAGAGCCCATGTTGTCAGAGATGGTATAATAGCATGGATAGAGGATGGGCTAACTAATAGAAGACAGTTGGGATATAGGAGGCATTTTCAGGTTGACAACCTGTACATAGTGGAGTGCCAGAGAGATCAGTGCAGGGGCCACAATTATTTAAACTTCTATTAATGATTTGGATGACTGTACTATCACCAAGTTTGCAGATGAAACAAAATTAGGAGAGAGGGCAGGTGGTGCAGCTGGAACAAAATTAGGAGAGAGAGCAAGTGGTGCAGATGACACAAAAATAGGGAAAAAAATTGGTGAGTTTGTCATAAAGAGTCAACAGAGAGATGTGGATAGGTTAACGAAGTGTGGAAAAACTTGGCAGCTGGAATATAATGTGGAAAAATGTGAGGTTATGCACTTTAGCAAGAAGAATTGAAGAACTGAGTATTGTTTAAATAGAGAAAGACTGCAGAAAGCAGCAGCACAGAAGGATTTAAGGGTCAATGACACACCTCTGAACACAAGATATTTCCAAGCTGCTCTTCCAAACAACACCTCTCTGCTTCTCCCACTCTGCCGGCCACCTAATGCTTTGTGAAAACAGAACCAATTATGGGAATATCCTAAATAGAACTTTAACAGGAAGCTACCGTATTTTGGTGTGCGGTTTCAGTCACAGTTTTGTTCATGTAGACAACGATCTAATGTGAATCCTCATAAGCAGTTAGGAATATCCATCAGTATTAAGGTTAGTAATCAGATATCATCTTTCTTTTTAGGCCATGCCTGCAACATTCATTTGCTGGACTCATCTGACAAATTGACTGGGAATCAAAAATTGTGGGATTCAGGATGCTTCATTGAGGAAGTTCACCTCATTACACTGAAGACAGATTCTTCCTGAATATTTGTAATAATACTGTATTTTTTCTTATTAAAAAAAATTTACTCAATTTAATTCTTCCAATTTTCAAAATAGCTGCACTTCCATGTGTCTCTTCATAGAATGAGGTAATTCATACACTGTGGCACTGAGCATTGGTAAACCCATCAACCATGTGACTTTTCAATCAAGGGAGTTCCTGCGCTTCATTTCTTGTTCCCATCTAGTGGTAGAATCCCAATTTTCGTATTTGTTAAAGCAGGGACATTCCTTAAACAATTCTTAAACGTATTTCTTATATTTCAAGATCAAGTTGTCTTGAATTTCTCTTGATAACTCAAGGCTGCAACTAACAGATTCATTAATCAGTATTAGATTGACCTTCACTGGACTTCATAATTCAAAGCCGAGCCTCTGCACACATACCTAAGTATAATTTCCATATCCTAGAGCTAATACCAATTTCCAATATCATGAAGGATTTCTCTGTGACATGCACGTTCCTGTCAAATGATGCATATGAAGGGTCACTGGAGTTGAAACACGAACTCTCATTTTTTCTGTTTATAGATGCGCCAGACTTTGAGTTTCTCCATCACTTCCAGTCTTTGTTTCAGATCTCCAGTGTCCAAATTCTTTGTTTTATTTAAATGATAGTATATTCCTGGCATCTTTGTCAAAATGGCATTGTCTGTTTTCTTCAGTTAAGTGACATCAAAAATGTTCATAGGTACATCACTGTACATTTCCCAGCAGCACGCTCATTCATGTTTACATATACTGTGAACCACCAAAATGTTTTCTTTGCTAAGGAAAGCACACAAAATAATGCCTTGCCAATGTGTTGATAGTACATTAAAATAATTCAGCCCCTCAGTTTGTAAGCATTTCAAAAACACCAAACCATTTCGTATACAGCCTTGTAATGTACACCAAGTAGTTGAAATTTTAATTTTTTATTCAATATCTAAATTGCTGATGTATTTTAAAAAGTCAACAATATTACTTATGCATTTAACAGTTTTTTTGTGCAAACTAATCGTATATTTTACCATGTCAAATTTTGATATACAATAAACTTATTGATTTTAAAAAAGCAGACTCATTATGTTTTCAAAAGATTTATTTTACATTTGACAGAAGACTTGTGAGCCAGAGGCAAGCTTGACCCACAATAGGGAGAAAATGTTTAACATTACAGATACAAAGATTGACAACGTTGAGTTTTCAGAGAATGCAGAACACAGACACTTTCCTGGTGGGAATTTCAATGGGCTGCACTTCCTGGATTCTAATCTCGGGAGTTTGAGGTTCTCATGTGGTATATCACTTAAATGCAAAACATGGTCTCATTATGCCAATGTTGACTCATTTGTGCCAGACACTTCTAATTCTTATGGTGGAGTTAGCAGTGAAGCTTTTCTTTAAAAACCCTGATGCCAAAGATTTTGTCTTGGTTAAGTACAATGTGGAACAGTGTTTGGTACCAAACCACTTGGTTTGGAGCAGACTCATGAATGTGGTCAATGGTAAAAGTGAAATTTATACATTTTAGCACCAAACATTTTTAGCAATTTATATTAACACTTGATATTTCACCTGAAGCAAAGAAGCGATTTATTCGTAGGAGGAGGTCTTAACAGATTTCAATACTTCTTTTTCCAAAACTTCCACTCGAAATTAAAATATAATTTTTTTTTCTTTCTGGACTGTTCAGATTAATCATTATTTTGGTACAGATCAATGAATTAAACATTTCCTCTCTCAGCAGAATTTCAAGCCATTCCCTGTGGCACATTTGATCGCGGGGAAGGTCTGGACCCCATCCCAATTAGGTCTATTACAGGTGGGCTGGCACATCTATAAAATATTACCTCTCTCTCTCTGAATCAAAATCTCACAGTTGGATGTGAGAGATCCCTGGCACTATTTCCAACAAGGGCAGCAGTGTTATTACTGGTGTTCTGGCCAATATTTACCCTCTAATCAATTTCAAATGAACAGCAAATACCTATCAGGACCTCAAAGAGGTCCCAATGCAATGACTCTGAGGAAGTTTCAACTTGTGGTGGGCAAATCCCCACTACGTTGGAACCTGAAAACTCAAGAGTTGGATACTTCAGAGGTTCCAACTTACTTACGTGGATAGTTATCTAGGAAATGTTACGCAGAAAGATCCGAGATTAACACTCTGCTCCCAACTGCTCCCTCAACTCAATTCATCCTTAATCAGCAACTTGCTCCGATCCCCAAACTCCACCTAAACACAACCGACCCAACCTCACTAACTCCTCCCTTGATTACTGCCATGACTCTGACTACTCTCAACTCTTTCCCCCCCCCCCCCCCCATCTTCGGATACACTCCAAAACCCATTACCAACCAGATCTCACCACCTTACCCAGCTGCCATACAACACAACTACCACCCTATTACACTACCAGCCTACCCATAGATCACAATACCCATCCTGCCCCCTCTTCTTTTCTGAATTACTATCTTACCATTTACATATTCACACAAATACTCTGGGATGTGGAACAGTGCAACTAGTGCCTTAGAAAGAGGTGTGGCTTCTGTACAAAATTTCAACACTACTCCCTCTGAGGATTCCTGTGCTGAATGAGTTTAGGAGTGTCCTATTTGCCTGATCAGTGTGAGGGAAAAAAGGGGATTCAGACACTGCTCAGAAGATCTGGGCCATTATTTAGTTGTTATGGTATTTTATTTGTGTAGTGTGCAATTTGGTAGCTACATTGTCTGTCTTACAAGAATGACATTTCTGAAGCAATTGTTTTAAAATTACTGGTTATAATGTGTTTTGGAACAACCTAATAGCAACATTACAGCACAGAAAGTGGTTGCCTGGATCTTCGACACTCTGCTCGCACTTTGAAGAAGCAATTCACCTGAACCAGCCCCCTTGCTTTATCCGTGCATATTCTTCATTTTCAGATAAATCTAATTGACGGCTATCGTTTTCACACAGGGAGGCCTAAAGGTCTGGAAATCAGACCTGAGAAGATACTGGAGACAGATTCAATAGAGGCATTCAAAAGGAATGGTACTATCATCTGGAAAGGGTAATCTGAAGGGAAGATGTCCAAGGAGGGAGGCTGCGTCTATTGTGGGCTGATTTGGTGACCAGATGGTGCTGGCCCTTCGCCCGTTGTTGAGGCGACTCGACCCCGGGAGCATGGCTCCAGGCCCCGTTAGTTGGACGTGAGGCTCGGGCGGGGAAGCGACACCCCCAACCCAGGCCCAGGATCCGGTGATGAGCGACGCCGGGTCCGAGCGGCCGCCCCGCGGCCTGGTGCGGGACATCGAGCTGCATGTGCTCGAGTGCAAGGTGTGTTTCGAGAGGTTCGGCAGCAGCCCGGCCCGCCGACCATGCAGCCTGCCGTGCGGCCACACCGTGTGCAGGCAGTGCTCCTGGGCCCTGTGCCGGCCCGAACCCCGGAGGCAGCTCGAGTGCCCTTTCTGCCGCTGGAGCGGGCCCGTGTCGCGGGCCGCCGACTGCCTCCCCCTGCTGCAGCTGGCCGAGCTGCTGTCCTCAGCGGCCGCCGAGCCCCTCAGTACCGGGACCTGGCCGGCGGAGCTCAGCTCCGTGTTTGGGGGTTGGGGTGAGCTGCTCAACCCCCGGGGTCTGGCGGTCTGCTCTCACTCCGGAGCCCTGGCCGTGGTCCAGGACGGCGAGCAGCGGCTCCGGCTCTTGGAGTGGGGCGGCCGTCTGCTGCCGGGCTTGGGCCCGGCCCCGGGCCTCAGTGCGGACGAGCGGCCCGTCTACCCGCTGGACGTGGCGGTGGCCGGAGGCGGACAGCTGCTGGTGGTGACGGACGCCGGGGACAGGTCCGTCAAGGTGTTCGCCCATAGGCCGGGCGGCCGGCTCGAACTGGTGTTAACGGAAGGCGGCTTCGGCCTGCCCTGGGGGCTGGACTGCGGCTCGGCCGAGCGCTTAGCGCTGACCGACTGGGCCCAGGGCTCGCTGCTGCTGCTCGACCTGCAGCTGCCCGGCGGGGCCTCACTCCGGCGGGACAGCGTCTGTCACGGGCTCTGCCACCCCCGGGAAGTGGCCATCAGCCGGCGGGACGGCTGTATCCACGTCGTGGAACATCCTGGATCCAGAGGGGGCCGGCGGCTGAAGACCTTCAACAGTCGGGGGCACCTGGTCCGTCAGTTGGACGGCCTGGGCCGGAGCCCCGGAGCCGGCCTCGGCATTTCTGGTATCACCGTCGACGGTCAAGGCAACGTCCTGCTCGCGGATGGGGACACTGGCGCCGTGGTTTGGGTAGGCGGCCCGGACAACCGGCAACGCAGGACCCTGATCGAGCGGGGCCTGGTCCGGCCTGTGGCCTTGGCCTGGGCAGCTGACCACACCCTGATGGTGCTGGACGCTGGAGATCACACCCT
The DNA here is from genome assembly GCA_024137785.1 of Ginglymostoma cirratum. Taxonomy (NCBI): domain Eukaryota; kingdom Metazoa; phylum Chordata; class Chondrichthyes; order Orectolobiformes; family Ginglymostomatidae; genus Ginglymostoma; species Ginglymostoma cirratum. The sequence goes on along the minus strand of JAHRHZ010000029.1, from coordinate 3,831,409 downwards.
CAAAGTGTACACGGTCCGCTGAAGACACCGCAGTGAACGGAGCCGACATCCCATCGCTGTTCCTGCAAAACCTCCCAAAAACAAAGCTCTTTGTGACCAGGAGAAAGGCTGGGAATGAAATTCAACTTTTATTGGGGAGGGACCCAGAAGCTGCTATTGGAAATAAACGATTCTCTGTACTTTTGTAAAAAACAAAATTTACTGGAAATCTAACAACAAAAATATAGAATTGAGTTATGTACTTTGAAGATTATACTAAAAGTTATGTGCTTTAAAAATTATTATATTATAAATTATGCCATTTAAAGAGCAGAAGACTCCTACAGATATATGAGCTTAAACTAATTTCTTTCCTGATTACACATAAAATCTCCTTTATTCGTTTCGGTTTCAATTTTTCTGTTTTTCAACCACTTAAAATATTTCAGTGTTTTCCCTCATTTCCCAAAAGAATGGACTTTGTTGGTGTTAATGTTTCAATGAAAACAAAACTACTTCTTGCTATCAAGGTGTAGAGCTGAATGAAAACAGCAGGCCAAGCAACATCAGAAGAGCAGGAAGGCTGCCGTTTTGGGCCGAGACCCTTCTTTGGAAATGGGGGAGGGGGGTTCTGAAATAAATAGGGAGAGAGGGGGAGGTGGATAGAGGAGAAGATAGGTGGAGAGGACAGGTGGACAGTTCAAAGAGGCAGGGATGGAGCCAGTAAAGGTGAGTGTAGGTGGGGAGGTAGGGAGGAGATACGTCAGTCCAAGGAGGACGGACAGGTCAAAGGGGTGGGATGAGGTTAGTAGGTAGGAGATGGGGGTGGGGCTTGAGGTGGGAGGAAGGATAAGTTAGGGAGGCAGGGACAAGCTGGGCTGGTTTTGGGATGCGGTTGGGGGAGGGGAGATTTTGAACCTTGTGAAGTCCGCATTGATACTATTGGGCTGCAGGGTTCCCAAGCGGAATATGAGTTGGTGTTCCTGCAACCTTCGGGTGACATTGTTGTGGCACTGCAGAAGGCCCAGGATGGACATGTCGTCTGAGGAATGGGAGGGGGAGTTGAAATGGTTCGCAACTAGGAGGTGCAGTTGTTTAGTGCGAACTGAGCATAGGTGTTCTGCAAAGCGGTCCCCAAGCCTCCGCTTGTTTTCCCTGATGTAGGGGAGGCCACAACGGGAACAGCGGTTGTAGTATACCACATTAGGAGATGTGCAGGCCCAAGCTATGCCTGCCTCTTTGTAGGTTACATGGAACAATCCCTCTTCCGGAGCTACACTGGCCCGAAACCCCACCTCTTCCTCCATTACGTTGATGACTGTATCAGCGCCGCCTCATGCTCCCACAAGGAGCTCGAACAGTTCATCCACTTCACCAACACCTTCCACCCCAACCTTAAGTTCATCTGGACCATCTCCAATACCTCTCTCTCCTTCCTAGACCTCTCTGTCTCCATCTCTGGCAACCACCCAGAAACCGATATCCATTTCAAACCCACCGACTCCCACAGTTACCTAGAATACACCTCCTCCCACCCACCTTCCTGCAAAAATGCCATCCCCTATTCCCAATTCCTTCACCTCCACCACATCTGCTCCCAGGATGAGGCATTCCACTCCCGTACATCTCAGATGTCCTCGTTTTTCAAGGACCGCAACTTCCCCCGCTCAGTGGTCGAGAACGCTTTCGACCGTGTCTCCCGCAACTCATCCCTCACACCCACTCCCCGCATTAACAACCAAAACAGAATCCCCCTCATCCTCACATACCACCCCACCAACCTCCGGATCCAATGCATCATCCTCCGACACTTCCGTCATCTGCAATCCGACCCCCACCACCAAAGACATTTTTCCCTCCCCATCCTTATCTGCTTTCCGGAGGGACCACTCTCTCCAGGACTCCCTTGTCTGCTCCACACTCCCCTCCAGCCCCACCACACCTGGCACTTTTCCCTGCAACCGCAGGAAGTGCTATACCTGCCCCTACACCTCACCCCCATCCCAGGCCCCAAGAAGACTTTCCGCATCAAGCAGATGTTCATCTGCACATCTGCTAATGTGGTATACTGCATCTGCTGTTCCCGTTGTGGCCTCCTCTACATCGGGGAAACCAAGCGGAGGCTTGGGGACCGCTTTGCAGAACACCTATGCTTAGTTCGCACTAAACAACTGCACCTCCTAGTCGTGAACCATTTCAACTCCCCCTCCCATTCCTCAGACGACATGTCCATCCTGGGCCTTCTGCAGTGCCACAACGATGCCACCCGAAGGTTGCAGGAACAGCAGCTCATATTCCACTTGGGAACCCTGCAGCCCAATGGTATCAATGTGGACTTCACTAGCTTCAAAATCTCCCCTCCCCCAACTGCATCCCAAAAACAGCCCAGCTCATCCCTGCCTCCCTAACCTGTCCTTCCTCCCACCTATCCCCTCCTCCCACCTCAAGCCCCACCCCCATCTCCTACCCACTAACCTCATCCCGTCCCCTTGACCTGTCTGTCCTCCTTGGACTGACCTATCTCCTCTCTAACTCCCCACCCACACTCACCTTTGCTGACTCCATCCCTGCCCCTTTGACCTGTCTGTCTCCTCTCCACCTATCTTCTCCTTTATCCATCTTCTATCCGCCTCCCCTTCTCTCCCTATTTATTTCAGAACCCCCATCCCCTCCCCCATTTCTGAAGAAGGGTCTAGGCCGGAAACGTCAGCCTTCCTGCTCCTCTGATGCTGCTTGGCCTGCTGTGTTCATCCAGCTCTACACCTTGTTATCTCAGATTCTCCAGCATCTGCAGTTCCTACTATCTCTGAAACTTCTTGCTATCTCTGGATTGTGATGAACTGCAGATGCTGGAGTCAGAGACAACACAGTGTCGAGCTGGAGGAACACAGCAGGCCAGACAGCATTAGAGGAGCAGGAAAGTTGACGTTTCGGGTCAGGACCCTTCTTAAAAGACATTCTTATTACTTTAAAACCACAATTACTGCTGTTGAGTCAAAGACAACAATGCATTTGTCCACATCAAAATCCCAGAACCAACAAATGAATAAATGATATATGGCTTATTTCTCATCAACATATAAACCAACATTTTCCTAGCTACCATCAGTTCTGAGGAAGGGTCACTGGAACCGAAACATTAACTCATTAAAACATTGATTTCTCCACACAGATGATGCCAAACCTGCTGAGCTTTTTCAGCAATTTCTGTTTTTGTTTCTGATATACAGCATCCACAGTTCTTTCGGTTTCAATTTAGTTTAGTTCTTATGTTATTTGAGAAAGCTATTCAGGGCAGGAAAGCGACAGCTTACCAGCTCCACTTTAAATAATGCCACTGGAACATGTGCATTTTCAGACACATGGGGCATGGGTTTGATGAGTCAACATCCAACAGTGTGATGCTCTCGTTGAACTGCACTCAGGTTCACAGTGGAGGCTTCATGCCACAACCATCTGGCTTGAAGACAAGAACATTACAACTGAACCAAACTGACATAAGTGTAGTTAGCCTTTAATTGGTTAAAAGGAGTGCCCATTCTTTATTGACAGTGGCAACAGGCTATTCCACTAAGGAATGCCACAGCTAAAACGTGTTACATTTGACCATAACATCCTCCTCCAATGCCACTCCACTGTCACTCAGCCAGTGAGACTTGCTTTACCAGGTCCTATACTTACTTATCTAATCTCATGCTGTTCCCAAACCATTACCTCAGACCATTTAGAAATCTATAACATTATAATGACTAGACACAGGGTAAATGCAGAAAGGATGTTCTCAATGACTGGGAAGTCTAGAACTAGGGGTCACTGTAAGGATACAGGGTAAGCCATTTAGGACTGAGATGAGGAGGAATTTCTTCACCCATATAGTAGTGAGCTTGTGGAATTCTCTGCCACAGAAAGTGGCTGAGGCCAAAATGTTAGATGTTTTCAAGAACGAGATAAATGATAGTTCTTGGGGCTATAGGGATCAAAGAATATGGGGAGAAAGCACAAACAGGGTACTGAGTTGATCAGCTATGATCACATTGAATGGTGGACAAGGGCTGAATGGCCTACTCCTGCAACTATTTTCTGTATTTTTTTATATTTGTATAATACTATCAGATCAGCAATGGTTTTGTTAAATGGTAGGGCAGATTCAATGGGTTGTATGACTTTCTGCTCCAATTCCTTATACAGGTCATTATATACAAACTATCCTATCCCAGAATACTTTCAACTAGCAATTCACCGGGCACGAGTGTATCTGTAAGATTTCTTATAATGCTTCTCAAAGTCACACACCGTCTTGACTTGGAACGATATTGCTGTTTCTTCACTGTAGCTTCATGTATCTAATTTCTGGAACTTTCTCACCAACAGCACTATGGGTGAACATATACCCCATGCTTTCATATGCAGCATTCAAGAAGACATCTCTCATGCACTTTCTCAAGGGCTATTAAGGATGGACATTAAATGCCAACCTAGCTAAGGATATCCACATACTGTAAATGAATTTTTAAAAAATAAAAAATGATTTAGTTCAGTAAAGCACTTTTTAAAAGAGAACTCTTCAATTAAACCAAATCATTTCAATTTTCCGCAGCATATTTGATGCTGTGCCAGAATTAAATGGAGCAAATAATGACTAAGTATTTCTGTTTACTTCTTGAGTATTTAATTTAATTGCAGATGGTTCAGATAAACAAAATTACACTCGTAGTATGTACTGTATAAACCTATGTTTAGGAGTATCCATTTTATGAGGCTCAGAGGGACCTATGATGACCGTAGAACATTTGTTCCTGTATAGTTCATACTCTCTTCAAGGAAAGGGAAATATTAAAAGGCCATTTCCCAATTGTTGTTTGTGCTCTTTCTGATACCACTCAGAATTCTAACTAACAAAGGCAACTTGACCCTATCATTTAGTGATAAATGCGTTACTAAAAGAAAATGTTCAGAATACAGGTTCAATCTATGCTCAGTACCCTTACCAATATTCATTCAGCACTATTGCAACAATTCACTTTGGATTCAGAGACTAGGGACTTTCTTTACATTGTAAAAATAACTATGCTGAAAAGCTAAGGTTCATTGTACAGGTAGCTTCTGAAGAAAAAAGAGAAACTAATAATAAGTTAGTATTTACCATCAAACCATAGAGGTTTATGTTAATGTACAACAATTACACTATAATTGGAATTCTAAAGATCTTCTCTAAAAGGTGGGCAATTGCAAGAGCAGGGAAAGATGGAGAGAGGTTGCCAGTTCCACATTTTAGTGGCTAGGCAGCTGAATGACCGACAGGAGAAGACTGTATATTGAGTCTTAACTTTGAACACAGAAAAGAGAAAGATCATATGGGACTGCTACTTTCTAGCCCAGAAAAAAATGAAAGAATTGTGAATAGAAATAGTCCAAAGTAGTATCAACAAAATAGAGACAAGAATGGATATAAGAAGGAAAGCATTTGAGGCTGGCAGTTACAGATGTACTCAATCTCAGATGACAAGTTTGATGTATCAAGTCTATAAATGCAAGGGAAATGCCATAAGAATTTGCTCAATTTAGACTCTGTGTTGAGTTAAGATTGGTTGAGAAATGCTTGCAAGAGAAAACCAAATGCCTCGGTAGGTGGCAGTTTGTTTAGAATGGCACGAAATTTAAATTTTTAGAGATATCCAAGGCAAAGGCAAATCACACATTGAAGTGTTAAAGAACAGAATTAAAAGGTGTGACATTGCTAATAAGTTCACCATTGATTAGTCACATGAAAACTCAAGCTGTCAATAATAGATTAGTTTAGAGCTTTTGAGTTGAAGATATTTTCAAAGTTAACCCTAGCTTCCGTAACTGGGAAAAACAGAGGTGATGGCAATAGGGCTCTAGGTTTGTAAGAGCATTCCCATTGCTTGCCAATATTGTGGTAATAAATACATTTCAAGGAGAAAAAGCAGGGACAAAACAAAATTAAATCAACAGGAAGAGTAAGATGGAATGTAAAAATATTATTAAACAGTATACATAAGAACTAAGAGCAGAATTAGTCAATTTACCTCTGGAGCCCGCCTTGCCATTTGACATGACCATGGCTGATCTCATCTTGCCTCAACTCTACTTCCCTGCATGGTCTCCATAACTTTTCAAACCATTACGAATTTAAAAGCTATCACTTCTTTAAATTTAGTCAGTACCCGAACATAAGGGAGTGAATTTCACAATTTCATGACCCTTTGAGAGAACTAACTTCTCTTAATCTAAGTTTTAAATTTGCTACCCTTTATCCTAAAACAATAGATTGCCCCACATGCATGGAGTTCCTCATGTCTTATTAATTCCGGAGAACAGAAGATTTGAACTGTGTATGTGTGGATGCCAAGAAGGAATAAAATTGGACAATAAAATAAAACAAAGAACTGCAGATGCGGGAGATAAAATCATAGAGTCATACAGCACTGAAACAGACCCTTTGGTCCAACTCATCCATGCCGACCAGACATCCTAATCTGAGCTGTACGCATTTTCCAGCATTTGGCTCATACCCCTCTAAACTCTTCCTATTCATACATCCAATAAGGTGCCTTTTAAATGTTGCAATTGTATTTGCCCCCACCACTTCCTCTGGCAGCTCATTCCATACAAGCACCACCCTCTGCAAGAAAAGGTTACCCCTCAGGGCCTTTTTAAATATTTGCCTTCTCACCTTAAACCTATTGCCTCTATTTTTGGGCTCCTGTACCCTAGAAAAAAGGCCTTGGCTATTCATCCTATCCATGTCCCTCATGATTTTATAAACCTCTAAATGTTCACTCCTCATCCTCCACCCTTCAGGCAAAAAAAGCCCCAGCCTTTTTCAGCCTCTCCTCAAAACTCCAACCCTCCAGTCCTAGCAACATCCTTGTAAATCTTTTCTGCACCATCTCAGGTCCTATAGAAGGGCGACCTGAACTCAGTGCAGTATTCAAAAGTGTCCTCACCAATGTCCAGTATAGCCACAACATGAGGTCACAACTCCTATAGTCTGTGTTCCAACCAATGAAGGCAAATGTATCAAACACTTTCTTCACACCCTGTCGACCTGTGTTTCCACTTTCAAGGAATTATGTACCTGTACCCCTAGGTCTCTTCGTTCAAATAAAAACAGAAATTGCTGGCGAAATTCAGCAGATCTGGCATCAGAGATGAAGAGTCAGCAGATTTGTGACATTAAGTTTGCTTTCTCCTCAAAGATGCTGCCAGCCTTGTTGAATTTTGCCAGTGATTTATGATTTTGTTTGAGATTAAAATTGGACTTGTTTATGATGACTTTTACATTGAATAGTCTTTTCATCCAAGAAGAGTTACTATTTTGTTGAGATTTGCTGAAAGATTGTTGATGCTCAACTGAATATACTTCTGTCTGAATACAAATTTCTATCAATTTTGGTCATCTTCCCCACAAATAGGTATAGAAAATGTTGTTTTCATAAAATTTGGCCTCAAATATTACTTAGCAGTAGACTAGATTTACTAGTTGACAACCTTGAACTGATCTTCCAACACATATTCTCTTCATCACGAAAACTACCTATTCCAAATCCATAATACTAATTACCTCTATCCCTTCTTTAACTCATTTGATGATGAAACCTTCATCCATGTTTTTGTTATCTCCAGATATATCTTTTTCTGTTAGTGTCCATCCTTTCCTTCCATTCTTTTTATGCAGAAGACTATCCAAATTCTGCTGTTTGTATTCTAATTTGCATCATGTCCAGTTGATCCATCCCCGTTATGCTCCTAATGAAGCAACACCTCAACTGTAAAATTCTCATCCTTATGTTCAGATCCCTTCATATTTTTTACCTTCCCTATCACTCAACCTCCTCCAGTTCTGTAACCTTTCAAGAAATCCACATTTCCAGAACCCTTGCTTCATAGTCATTCTCCATTCCATTTGCCTCTCCATTGATCATAGATCATTCAACCAATTATGCCAAAAATTTGGAATTTCCCCTAAGCCCGTCTACACTGCTCTGTTGGCCTTTAATATGCTCCTGAAAACTTATCTTCTTGACAAAGTTTTTGGTTATTTGTCCTAATGTCTGTTTCGTTAGCGCAGTGTCAATTTTTGTCTGATTACACTCCATTGGGGCATTTTCTACATTAAACCACGACATGAGTGGAAACTATGTTTTTAAAATCATAAATTCAAAGTTTCAACATGTCTTCCTGATTTGATCATATAAAATCACACAAAGCACATTAAAAATTGGAAAATGTACTACTTGCACTAACACTTCTAGAGAATTGAAGTAATTTAGTTTGCAAAGGATCTCAAGAATTGAATGATTCAATGAGGAAAATGCTTCCCTGGGTATGGTGTTGAATCCAGCTCAGATAGTCAAACTTTTCTACTCAGTCCTAAATTAGATGAATTTTGAATAGTTTTCAATAAGGATAAGTCTGTTCATGATTCATCAATAAGTTAGAAGCTTATTCAGTGAAAATATTCCTCAGTTCATTCTGCTTATTTGACATACAAAATAATGTACCCATTATGATGCTGCCCAAGAGAGAAATGTAATGGGCAGAATAGTTTTCCACAGGCCAGAAGGATGTAGAAATTCTAAGAGCAGTGCCTTCAAAGTTCAGTCACATTGCTGAACTGTGTAACAGTTTTAACCTGTATTGGTCGTCATTGTATCTTGTAATGAGTGACAAAACTTGTACTTCATTCTACAGAACTAGTATGTTTGATTTTGATAAGACAAAAACATTGACTAAGAAATGTTTATAATATAAATATAAAATTCATTTTAAAGTATCAGTGAGAAGATGCAAGATCAAGGACTAGTTGACTTAATCCTGTTTATTTCAGGAGTAAACAATAAGAGAAAATATGTAAATTTCACAACACATTAAAGTCATTATAATTAAAGGTGGATCCCAACATTCCAAACCTTCAGCAAATATTTATCTTTGAGATCCAGGTATATTTTTCAAGAAACTAACAGCAAAATCTATCTGATAATATCTTTGATTGAAATTCCCGATGCTGATTGAAAATCTGCATTTGTTTGTGCAAAGCTGATGATGGTATGTGTGTGTCGGGGTATGGTCATTGCATTATGACTATATGTTCAAATTCCTTCTTTGTCAGTATCATTTTGACAATTTATCTGAGTATGTGTTCTCTGACATTAACGTTTACATGTAGAACCAAGAAGGATGGACGGGAATACCACCATGTACAAATTGCCTTCCAATCAGAAACCCATCCTGACTTGGAACAATATTAACAATCTTTCATAGTTGTGGGGTCAAGATGATAGAACTCCTTTCCTAACTGTACTGCATGTGTGCTACAACAGATAGATTGCAGCAGTTAATGAAGGCTGCTAATCGTTATTTCCTTAAGTGCAGTTCAGGATGGACAACATAAACTAGCCTTGCCAGTGATGCTAACATCCCAGGAACATACCTTTAAAAATCATTTTAAATTAAAACTATCAAATAAATTTACTGTTTAAAAATATAAGCAAGCACCTCAATAACAGTTATGTAATTGTAAAGTCACAGTTGGGTGCAGTCTACTTAATTAGTTAAAATAATATAAAAGTCTCAAATATAAGAGCTAAGCTAAACTATGTAAATATTTCTTTATGACGTGTGATAGTTTCACTCCAAAGGATGTCAAAGAACACAGTAGGCCAGCTTTCCTGCTCCTCTGATGCTGCTTGGCCTGCTGTGTTCATCCAGCTCTACACCTTGTTATCTCAGATTCTCCAGCATCTGCAATTCCTACTATCTCTGTCAAAGAACAGTTGCTTCTCCTCTCCTTTCATGACTTTTTCTAAATGCTTTCTATTTAAACAACTTGGATTTATTTGAAAGCATGAAGAAACAAACATCACAAGGTATTTCGTATGATGCTATCAAACAAAATTTGACTTCAAGCCACAAAAGGAGATATTGAAACTAGTGACCAAAAGCTCAATGAAAGACGCAAATTTGAAGGAATCATTTGAGAGAAGAGAGAGACCTGAAAACATTTAGGCAGGAAATTCTAGAGCTCAGCTCCAGACAACATAAAGCATGGCTACCAAATGATAGTGTGATGACAAGTGAAATTATGCAAGAGCCTAAAATTGGAGGAGTGTTACAATCTCAGAGATTTTCAGGCCTGCATGATGTTTCTGAGCTAGGAACTGGAAGGTCATGGAGAGATTTGGAAACAAGTATGAGAATTTTAAAACTAAGACATTGCTGGGCTGGGATCCAATGTGAATCAGTCAGCACGATTGCTTGGCAAATGGCACTTCATGCAAGTTGGAATATAGCCAGCAGAATTTTAGACCAGCTAAAGGTTTATGAAGGTGCAAAGTGAGATGTTGAATAGAAGGTCACTTAAATAGTTGAGTCTGGAGGTAACAAAAGTACAAAGGAAGACTTCATCAGTGGATGAACTGAGCTGGGGTGGAGTCAGGTGAAGATACAGAGGCAGAAATAAATAGTCACGGCATTGGACCAAATATACAACTGCAAGCCAAGCTCAGTTTAAGATAAATGGCTTGTTTCAGCCTTAAAACAGTGGCCAGAGAGAGATATTGAACTGATCACTAGAAAGTGAAAATATATGGGAAAGGAAAAGATGGTAGATAAGCTCTCTCAACAAAATTAAATTTAAATTCTAAGGTAAAGATATAAAAAATAAACTCAGTCCATATGTGTACAGGTGGAATAGGATAACTTGCATTCCTTGCCAGAGGAAATTACTTTTCTCTTTGCTTCATGACTGGCTTTCTGTGCCTCACTCCTAACCTGCTTGTAAACATGAGACCAATTGCTACACAAAATAAAATACAGTAGTGTTTGCAAATAGAGATCTTCTTCAATTGCAGAAGAATTAAAGACATAACATGTCTGTCAAGGTAAATATAGCAAAATTTGTGCATATTTCATGGTGTATTCGCAAATGGTAAAATCATATGTTATGATACCAGAATTTGTGTCAAAGATAAGTTTAGAAAGGTGGAAGCTGTAGTTAACAGAGAGAAATATTGTCCACATAATGGCACTGCATAATTCCCTTGGGATAGTGGTTACTACCTACAAAGAGAATAGATATAATTCTGCATAGCACAGATTTTCCAGTCTCTGTATGGACAACCAATATATAGATAGAGGAACAATTGGCCTGTTCCCTGGAACCCTCCAAAAGTTTTTGATTCTGAGTTAGAGTTGGAGACTTTGAACAATCATGAATTACTTACCTATAAAGTTACCCCAGGAATGCAATGTTTGATGGTAATATCCTAGTTTAACTCTTATATAACTTTACAACTGCCTCCTTCTCCACCCCCAGTACCGTCTCAATTGCCTGACCATCCTTCCTTGACCATGATTCCACCCCATTTTCTTCAACGCCCCCAACACTTCACTCCCCAGACCTGCTGATTGCCAACATCCACTGACCCCCAATATTCCAATATTTGACTTCTTTCTGAAATCCAACAAGCTACTACCCCCTAAATAACCTAACCAGCATCCTCCATTCCCTAACTCTTCCAAATGTCTACTACTGCCTCTTTTCACGTTTTCATGGGATGGCACACAGACAAAACTGGGCACCCATTCGTTTTGACTGGTGGTATCACACGCACAGTTCATGTATCTGACAGATTCTCTAAGGATCCAGAGGGGAAAAAGCTTTCATAACTTTGACAGCCATTGGTAAAATGTGAGACACTAGGGTTCTGATGTGTCACAGGACCGTGTCTTCTGCTGGTAGAATCTGTGTAACCTTCTGCAAATTGCATTTTTCTGCTAATCCCCTCCCTCTAACTATAAGTACCACACACTTATTTACAAATTTGCCCGATGTGATTTCAGCTCAGTTGCTGCTGTTTTCTCCCTTTCTTTCACTCCTCACTTCCTGGAAGCCTGGCAACCTCCTTCATCCAAAGTTAAAATCAGAAATCCATGTCAGTATCACTTTAATTGCGTAAGAAATGTATACTAAGTGGTAACCAGTCTCTGAAGATCTGGGTGCTTGCACACTATTTAATATACGCAGTGAGTACACAAGGATGTAGGTTGAGTTAGCCTCCTAAAGTGCTGGATGTGTCAGCTTTAACAATTCCAGCTGCTCCCAATTTTACATTCCTGTAGATTGCATCAGTGGTAGGAAAACCACTGAAAAGATTCTGAGTGAAAGAATTAAACTCCATTTAGAGAAGCAAGGTTTGATCAGGGATAGTTAGCATGGCTGGTAGTTACAACCTTTAGAAAGTATTTTGATGAGCACCTGAAATGTCATAACATTCAAGGCTATGGGCCTAGTGCTGTAACGTGGGATGAGAGTAGATTTAGTCTAGCTTTGGCAGAACAGACTGGATGGGCTGAGTGCCCTATTCTGTATTGGATGATTTTGATACAATTCAATGCAAAGGTACAATACTCTTATGAGGATTCACCATCAGGAAGAGTCTCTGAACTCTATAAATCTGTAACAGAATAACTCAAGAGATACTTGTTCTTGAAGCATATTAGGGAGGATCAGTGGGCATCATTCTCTGTTTCTCCAGATAACTCTTTTTGTGCCATATTGTATTAAGGAACAGCTGCCCAGTCACACCTACTTGGTAATTACAAAGTCATCTTTCTATATTGCAGAAATTGAAAGTGAAGAAAGCAATGTAAACCACAAATCACTGGCATAATGCCAGCATGGCTCCTTTATGTTGTTAGCAAAGCAAATAAATATACTTCACCTTGTGAATACTGCAGGGCTTCAAAATGAGCATGACACAAACCAAATGTTAGTGTCCTGTCCTCCAGAGTTTACAATGAAGACTCTTGATTCTCAATTTTTACATCCTACTGATTTTGCATCCTTTTGGAAAATATCAGTCTTGTTTCAGACATTTTTGTATCTTTTATACTTTTGTCAAATGTCTTGGGATCTTTTACATTAGAGGTGCTTATGTAAATGCAAGTTGTTGGTTTTGTTGTACATGCACTTCTCACCTCACCCAGTTGTGATCTGGAGGTGCTGGTTTTGGACTGGAGTGGATGAGGTCAAAAATCACACAACACCGGGTTATTGTATTACAGGTTTATTTGAAGCCACAAGCTTTCAGAATCTCACTCCTTCTTCAGCTGATTATAACCTGGTGTCATGTGATCTTTGACCTCATCAAGCTGAATTGAGATTGGAAATTTACTGTGTAAACATTTAGGTTAAATAGCTTCACCATGGTTAAAATCTTAGATCATCTCATTTAAGTTCCTTCACTGTCCCCAGGTCAAAATGCTGGAATTCCCTCCACAATAGCATTGTGGGTCAACCGACAGCAGGTGGACTGCAGCAGTTCAAGAAGGCAGCTCACCAGCACCTTCTCAAGGGCAACTGGGGATGGGCAAGAAATGCTGGCCAGCCAGCGACACTCACATCTCACAACTGAATAGAAAAACAAGTGAGAAGCACTTCAAAAATCCCCATTTCTCACCACATCTGTATTTGGTGGGCCATCTCTTCTAGTCCATTTTCCATCTCACCATCTCTCTGGAGGTGTTAGCCTTGGTTTACCGAAAGCAGTCTTGTCTCTGAATCAGAAGATCCTGTGTTCCAGCCTCACTCCAGTATTTTATTTTATCCTATTCATACATGTTCATAGATGTGGGCATTGCAGGCTAGGCCAGCTTTTTTTGCCCATCCCTAAATGTCTTGGAGAAGATGTTGGGGCCATCTTTAACTGCTGCAGTGCTGTTAGGAAGGGGTTTCCAGAATGCTGACCCAAAGACAGTGAAGGAAGAGCAATACAGTTTCAAGTCAGGATGCTGCATAACTTGGAGGAGAACTTGCAAGTGGTGATGAGACACCATTTTGTACAGTTTGAGAAGAGGGTGCTGATTACCTGGAGCTGTGGCAAGACATTCTTGCCAGTTGTGTCTCTTCTTTCCAAATCTATTTTTTGCATACTAATTCTGATGTGCGGAAGATTAAAAACATCAACTGCTTGTCTCTTTTTGCAATGATGAAGTGGAATTGTTCTCCTTGCAGAAGAAAAGATTCAGAGATTTGATACTGGTTCTTAAAATCATCAGGGTTTATTCAGAAGTGGTAAAGAAAGACTGTTCCTGTTGGTGGTAGGATCAAAAACCAGTGGTCACTGATCTAAGATGATTAGCAAAAGTACCAACGATAACATGGGGAAAAATATTTTTATGCAGTAAAAGGTTAGGATCTGATTGCACTTCCTGAGAGAATGGTGGCGGCAAATGCATTCACAGCTTTCAAAAGGGAATTGGATAATCACTTGAGGAGAAGAAATTTACTGGCCTACAGGGTAGGGCAGAAGACTGGGACTAGTTGAATTCCTTTTGCAAAGGCCTAATATGGATACAATTGGCTGAATGGTCACCTCTACTGTAAATTTTCTATGATTTTGAGACTGCTAAACAGACATAATCTGTAATTTATCAATATTACAAGCAGTTTCCAAATCTTTTGTCAATTTGTTATTTGAAGTTCTTTATCTATTAAGTGAACAAATATTGAATTCACTTTGGGCACATGGGTGACTGATACTGACAACCTGACGCTTGACATAAAAATTGCCTTTGAATGACTGTCCTGTGGTCTCCTTCAATCTCTTTAACCTTTTGAGTAAGTTTTCCTTGCACACTATGTGGAGGGGCACTGATATATGGTCACATGCACATCATATGGAGTGATTCAAAGAGTGCTGGGGCTTTCATTCTCTGCTGCCCTCAGGAAGGATCATTGTCTCTGGGAAGTGAAGACTAAAGCTAGATGTTTGGGTTTTGGGAGTCAATCAGCATGGTTTAAATCTTCAACATCTCTGTAATAGGCAAATGCATCTTACAAACTGATGGTTGAGTCACATAAAGTCCCCATGTAAGCATGTATAATCCTACACTAATGCCCTGGTCAGGAAACTGAACAGGAGGCTATTGGTGCCATGGGAACAAATTAGCCTACAATTAATGGAAAACAAAGTGTATTAATATTTTAAAGCCATAAACAAACCTTTCCATTGAGGGCAAGAATGCCTCTGCACAATAATTGATTCTACATTTTGAGTGTCCACATGTATTAATTCAAAGTCATATAGCATCAAATTCAGCTGCTATCAGTTATTCTTGGCCTGTCTGCCTCATCTGAGGATTCCCGTAGCTTCTTCAACATCCTGACCATCAGTGTTCATTCCCTCAGTGATCCCATCAGACTCCCCTTCTTCCTCGTCTAAGACATGTGGCTGGTGCATTGCCCACTCCTCTTCATTCTCACTCTATCATAGAGCACTGTCACAATGCAGGGCACAGACACAATGCTGGAGACCCTGTCCAGTGAGGACTGGAGTGTTCCTTCTGAATAGTCCAGCTAATGGAATCACATCTTTAATAGGCCTGTTGACTGTTCAATGATGGCCCTCATGAGTTCATAGGTAGTATTGTAGCCACTGTTCAGCCACAGTCTGAGGATTGAGCACTGGGGTCATTAGCCATGACTTTTGGTGCGCCCCCAACCGTCATGCATGTGCCAGAGCTGGAGATGATGTGGGGCACGAATGTTAGAAGAACCTTGGGGTCATCCAGAATGTAAATATTATGACAGTTCCCTGGATAGTAGATATAAGCCTCCAGAAATTGTCACCTGTGGTCACAAACAAGCTGGACATTGAGGAAGTGAAAGTCCTTCCTGTCAGAAATCTGGCAGGTTGGTGGCATGGAGTAGATTCGGAGTGAATTCTGCAATGTCTGCAAATCTGACATCTCAGGCAGCTTGGCTCTTTGTCCAGATGAACTGGACATATTATATTGCTTTCCTGTAAAGGCCCTCGGTAAATGCACTTGCGAGTTGCCAACTAGGAGATGCCACACGTGTTGAGGTTTGAAAGGAGCTAGTGATGAGGAAGTGCAATGCTGCTGTGCTCTTCAGTGCCACAGACACAGTGCTGCCTCCCAAGCCTGGTAGCTGCAGACCTTCTTGCAGGAGATGGCCAATGTAAATAATGGTGTCCCTAGTCACGCATAGCTTTCTCTTGCACTGCCCTTCTCTCACCTGCAGGGTACTGCAATGCCTTTGGTACACCCTCTCTTGATTACTGCTAAGCAGATCTGAAAACCCTGGTTCCCCTCTTCAACACTGCTCACTTTTTCACTGCTGCAGCACTTTGAGAATTGTATCTCTAGTTTTGTTGGTGCTGTACATTCCTTTTTCTTCTCCTCCTCCACCACCTTCTCAAATTCAGCAAATCTATACTGCTGGTATTTGGCATGGAAGTACTGATATGTAAAGAAATATCAGGAATCAGTTGTTTGTTTCCAACTTGAGATCCTGACATAATGTAGTTACCCTTTGGGCCCTTATCAGGCTGCTCATGTGTTGGGTGAAAGCCTCCTATACAGCGATTTCTACATGATGAGATACATCCTCTGTGACCCAGAGAACCCATACCGTGTGAAAGTAGGACATTTGGCTCATTGAGTCCATACTGATGCCCCCCCGCCCCCCACAGAAAACTTCCCACCCAGACCCACTCTTATCTCTGTAAACCTGAATTTCCCATGGCTAATCCATCTAGCTGCACACCCCTGGACACTGTGGACAATTTAGCATGGCCAATCCACCTAACCTGTTCATTTTAGACTGCGGGAGGAAACCGGAGCACCTGGAAGAAACCCATACAGACACGGGGAGAATGTGCAAATTCCACACTGGCAGTTGCCTGAGGCTGGAATCAAACCCAGGTCCCTGGCTCTGTAAGGCAGCAGTGCTAACCACTGAGCCAACATGCCGAACCATGCTAGTTTTCCTCATTCTGCCATGTGCAAGACCTTGATAGCCTTGATCTTGGCCTTGCTTTTCATACATATGGTGACGAGCTCAATCTGACTGTTTTTGACCTTCGTTGTCCCATGCAATATATTCTACGGCCCGGGAATCTGCAGCCTACATAACTGTCATATCTCCATGTCCCAAACATTTAGTTAACAGATTAATTTAGATTATTTGTAATTGTATTATTGAACAGTGAATGGCCTGTGATGAAGTGTAATTTGATGCCAAATGGATGGCATTACTGAATCAGCAGATACATGAATAATGTAACTGCCTCTAGCAGAGTTTCAAATTCAAACAATTCAGCACTGCTTTTGAAGAAAAAAAACTAGTAACTTACTCCACCTACTCTGCAGCTATTTTGTATTGTTACTGTACAGTTGACTTTTGATCAAAGGTGGCAAGATTTCAGCTTTGTGCTCTTGTGAATTACTGGCTTCAACTGAGATGCAGAAGAATGATACCCTCATCTTTCATGAGATAACAAGATGTAGAGCTGGATGAACACAGCAGGCCAAACAGCATTAGAGGAGCAGGAAGGCTGATGTTTCGGGCCTAGACCCTTCTGAAAAAGGGTCTAGGCCCGAAATGTCAGCCTTCCTGCTCCTCTGATGCTGCTCGGCCTGCTGTGTTCATCAGCTCTACACCTTGTTATTTCAGATTCTCCAGCATCTGTAGTTCCTACTACCCCTCATCTTTCATGTTCCTTTTCATGCTACTGTCCCTGTGACTCTGACTTCCTTTCAGCTTGCCCCCATTTCTATTCATCCAGTTTATACGAGCATTAATGCCCCAATTTAGCGCCTGAGCTCATAGCTTTGCAAATTGCCATCCACTTGTTGGTCCTACACTCTTCCCATGTTGAGATCTGAGTGAAAGTGACCTGTGAAAAGCCATCTTCCCAGAGTTCCACGTTCCCTCTAAGGTTCTGTAAGATCCATCCTTCTACCTTGAAATGCCTCTTTTACTGCAATAATTCCCTCAATGACTCAGTCCAATGAATCACATCTCCAAATTTGAGTTGTCTGCTTTCCCCAGGACTCCATGGATTTCCCTTGATAAGCCCTCTAGTATTATTGAGCAAACCCCAAGGACTGACTATTTCCTCCTCCTACCAGACTGAATTGTCAGGACAGCATTGACTGGTCACATTGCCACTTTTCTAGATTGATGACACCTCAGCTCTCCAACTGAACTACCTGTAAACCCTGGACTGGTTGCACTTGACCTAAAGGGCAGATTGCGGTCCCAGAATGTATGGACATGGATCCCCACGCATGGTAGGACCAAGCACCTGACTGACCACGGCCAAAGCTTGGATTGGAATCAGATAGACCCATAATTGACTGTGGTGTGGCGCTAACTGACCAAAACTCTCCTTGACCTCACTAAACGCTGCTTCCCTTTGACCTTCAGACATGGCCATTTACACATGCAGTATTTTTGTTGGGTAAGCTTGGTAGATGCTATCGGGGGGCCTTTGACATAACACGGTCCCATACAGCAACATGTTCACCCTCTTGACTGTTCAGTCTCCCTGCTGTGATATGCTTCCTGCCTCTTCCCCTGCAATGAAAAACAATGCAAATCACAAAGACTGGCAGACTGCGTTTGACCATTGAAGAACCTGAGTATTAGAATGCAGTGAAAACCATGAGGCTGGGAGCCTCCAAATAAGCAAAAACTGAGTGAGCACTAAGAAATGAAAATAAGAGTCATAGGATACCTGTTTAGATATAAGACCGTGCCTGCTTACAAAGCAATATGATAAAATTGTACAAATTGAAGGTGTCCCAGAGCTCCAAAGTCAGGTGTTGTGGGGTTGAAGTGTTGTGACAGTTGGACCAAGAGAATGCATTATGATGTGGTGAGGCTGGTGGTTTGCCAATGCCCACTTGCTAGGACAAAGGTTGGAGAAGAATGGTGTCCATGAGCCTAAACAGGCATTTTAAAGAAGACAAAGTTGGATGAAAGCTGGGACAAGTAATTGGCAAAGTGCAGCCATTGGGTACCCACTCATGATTTACATGTTGGGAATTTGCACAAATTAGTTTCTGATGGAAAGAGAGGAGAATTGGAAATGGTGTACAAATAAGATTAGTCAGGATGATAATGATGTGCAATGCATGGAAGTAGGGGAAATTTGGGAAAATCTTCCTTGACTTTGAGATTAAATCTTTTTCATCCTTTCCAATTTTCTCACATTGCCTATGCCAATCCAGGAGTGGGGGGAGAGGAGGGAGGCCGGGTGGAATTCTACCTATGGTCAATGCTGATTATGATCCCTTTCTAGAAGTCCATCATCCTGCACTGACAAAAATGGGGATTCTGTCATTTTCAGTTATGTGTTTTGTACCTTATATTTATCTGTCAAAAACTGAATTGTGGTATTTTTACTTCGCATCCAGTAAACATCGAATGAAACTTGAAGAGTGGAATACAGAAACGTTTTAGTCACCTTAATTTGGTATTCTTAAAGCCTCTCATATTTATGCCATTCCACAAGATTTTTATATCATATTAAAAGACATCTTCAAATTATTTTAAAAGACTATTTTAAACAAGCTATCCTTATAATGCAAACAATAGAAAACAACAGTAATTTATTGTCACTTATATAGTCAAACAGCACAGAACCAGATCGTTTGCTCCGACCAGTCCAAGCCAAACATAATCACAAACTAAACTAGTCCCATCTGCCTGCTCTTGGCCCACATCCCTCCAAACCTTTCCTTTTCATATACTTACCTAAGTGTCTTTTAAATGTTGTAACTGTGCCCACATCTACCACTTCCTCAGGAAGTTCATTCCACATGCAAACCACCCTCTGTGTATAAAAATTGCCCACGTCTTTTTTAAACCTCTCTCCTCACACCTTAAAAAATATGTCCCTTGTCATGAAATCCCACATCCTAGGGAAAAGACTCCGATCATTAACCCTACCTATACCCCTCATGATTTTATAAACCTCTATAAGGTCAGCTCTCAACCTCCTACACTCCGGTGAAAGAAGTCCCAGTCTATCCAGCCTTTCTTAATTACTCAAACCCTTTTGGTCTCCTGCCTTTAAGCCAATTATGTATCCAATTGGCAAGCTCTCCCTGAATCCTATGTGACCTAACTTTACAAATTAATCTACCAAGTGGAATCTTGTCAAAGGCTTTACTAAGGTCCAAGTAAACATCTACTGCTCTGCCCTTATCAATTCTTTAAGCAATTTCCTCAAAAAACTCTATCAAGTTTGTGAGACACAATTTTTCGTGCAGAAAAGCACACTGACTATCCCCAATCAATTTTTTGTCTCTCTAAATATTTATAAATCCTATCTTTTAGAATTACTTCCAACAACTTACTTCATTTTTTTCAAATTTGGTGAAAAGTGTTTAAGTTACCATACCACATGCCTATATAAATAACAAAAGGCATTGATTAGAAAAAACTTAACAATGTGAACATCAGTGATTGCTTGTCAGGAAGATTAATAGTCTATATAATGGCAAACTGGTGTAATGGGTATAACATCAAATCTATTTTTGAAGTTGCTTGAATTTCGTGCAAGCACTTGTTGCCCTGAGTATGCTCAATATTCTCTCTCAGATTTTGTACAGTGCATATAAATCATTATAATTCTGAGATGGGTCATCAGAAATGCTTCCACATTCTTTCATTAAGCTCATTGAGGGAGTGTTAAATGATCTCAGAAATCCTTCAAATGCATCATACAATGCTTTAAATATTGTATGAATTTTATAGTTATTCTCCCACCTAAATAACACAATAATTCTGCTTTCAATTGTAATGTGAATGCAAAAATTAATCAAAGTCATATCCCATGTGAACTCAGACCATATGGTAAAAAATCTAATAAAATGTGATGTGCTGATTTACCAGTTGTATAATATTCATTTCGAAAAAAATTATTATAATGTAATTATGTTAATTGTCTATTTTGAAAATATCCTTCTTTAGAATCAACTTTCTCTTTTTAAAAAAATTTCAATCTATTCCATGCATTATTTCTCAGCTTTAAGTGTACATAGAGATTTGGCACCAGTCACACATCAATTGTAGTCTATAATAGGCCACTTACAAATGGTCATTATTATAGATATCCAAAGTCATAATTAGACCATGGGAATATGTGTGGGAGTTCTGGGTACCCAGAATAGAATGGATATACTGACCTTGAAAATAATGCAGTACAGAGTTGCCAACATATTACTATAATTTCAGAAGGTAAATTATGGCAAGAGGTTCCATAAACTAGGTTTGTATTACCTGGAATTTAGGAGTTCAAGCGGTGATTTCATTCAGGTTTTAGGACTTCAAAAGGAATGGATAGGATCAGTACGCAGAAACCATTTACACTGATGGGAGAGTTTAGAACAAAGGGATGGGAACAACATTTAGAGAAGCATCGCGTTGGATTGAAGATAACTCTGTTTCACGCTCCACGAATATTGCCAGACCTGCTGATTTTCTTTGGTAATTTCTGTTTTGAATTAAGGTACCTCCCCCTTTCTGGGCCTACACTCTCCCAAAAATGGAAAAGGGTTCCCTATTTGTGTTCCACATCACCTGCATTCTCAGTGTTTTCATTTTACCTTAAATCAAAATCAAGCCATTCCGGAGGGAAGTCAGGAAACATTTATTCACACAAAAAATTGTAGTAGTGTGGAGCCCTTTCAAGAAAATGTAGCAGATAATTAGTTCAATTAATAATGTTAAATTTGAGGTCAATGGATTTTTGGATATTAAAGGTATCAGGAATTCATGCTGGCTGTTTCCTGGTACACTCTCATCTCTACTTCCCTAGGTCCAAAAGACACAGATTTGAAAGGATATGGAGGACAACTGGATTTGCAATTCAGCACTAGGTCTGGCTTCACCACACATACAAGTCTTGCTTTTGGCTAGTAAAACTGTTCACTAGTCCAGAACCATCCTGCAACTGTGTGCAAGTGTGCCATCTCCCAATCCTAGACCCTCGAATGCATCTGGGATGTCATTATGCCATTTTCTCCAAATCACAGAAATTCACTTCCTTCCCCTATGAGGAGGACAGTTGAGCAGCCTTGGGATTCTCCAACATCTCTGGCTTCTCCCAGGTACTGAGTGCTGTAAACTGCACGCATATTACTTTAAAAGTTCCACATCACCAACCTGCAGAGTTTGTCAACAGAAATAGTTTCTATTTCATCAATGTTCAAATTATATGTAACCTTTGACTCAGAATTTGGAGGTCTGTATGAGATATCTTGAGAACTGAGTTGATTCTTACATACTAGAGCACTCCTAGGTTCCTACATCCTGCTAAGGTTCTTAGCCTGTACAGGTATGACTGATGACTTCTTTACAAAATCCTCAAACTTATGCAGAACAGAGATTTAATGCTACTCAAGCTTCCAATGAACTGTAGTCGAACAGACTATAGAGCACAGGTTTCGATGCCCAGACCCCTCCAGTGGGGCCTTGCAGTATAGCCCAGAAGTGGTATGCTGCATCAATATGACATGTTGTGCACTTCAGAATTGGATCTTACGTACAGGTGGATGTTCTTAATTGAGAGAAAATGAGAAATTGACAGCAATCTTCCGAGGATGAATAACGATCGAAACATTGACCAGGTGGAATATCCAAGAGGGCATGACAGACCTACGCAGCACAAGAAGCCAGAGAGAACCTCATTTAAACTCACCTCTTGGCTGAACAAGCTGGTTTTGGACTTGGTCCAGTTGTTAATATTCTGTTAATTATATGGCAAGCAGCCCCTGCTTAGTGGGCTTAGTTAGCAAAAGACATATGTTCTTTTCTGCTGACTGCAAGGGAAAAGCAGCAGTCAGTGAGATAGTGTACAAACATCAAACGGTGTTAAAGTTGGTGGCTTTTCAATTCAAGTGTTGGTATGATATCTGAGTGCTGCGCAAAGATGTCTCTCATGATAAATGGTGAGAAAAATCCTGAGGAAACTCCTTTTGACTCTTCCATCATTGGTTGGTCTCCAACATTTCAGAGTGCATATAGGCTGCTACATTGTCCTCAAATTCTTCAGCATTCTGTAGGGCAGCACTGAACATGCCAGAGACTGCATTTTGTGTGGCTTTCCTCAGCAGGTCAATGCGCTGAGCGAGAATGGACATGTAAGCTGACTATTTAAATCTCCCAACCTTGAATGACAGAATATAAAGGAACTTTCTCTCCAGAAATGTGGGAAATCAATGCTTCTGTCATCTCACTCATAAGTTGGGTCTAACAGCAATGAAGGTTACCTCAGAGTACAACGGGACCTTGATCAGATGGGCCAAGCTGAGGAGTGGCAGATGGAGATTAATTTAGATAAATGTGGGGTGTTGCATTTTGGAAAGGCAAATCAGGGAAGGATTCATACACTGAATGGTAAGGTCCTGGGGAGTGTTGCTAAACAAAGACACCTTGGAGTGCAGATTCATAGTTCCTTGAAAGTGGAGTCCCAGGTAGACAGGATAATGAAGAAGGTGTTTGGTATGCTTTCCTTTATTGGCCAGTGTGTATGAGTATAGGAGTTGGGAGGTCATGTTGCAGCTGTACAGGCCATTGGTTAGGCCACTTTTGGAATATTGCGTTCAGTTCTGGTCTTGCTACTTTAGGAAGGATTTGGGAAACTTGAAAGGGGCCAGAAAAGATTTACAAGGAATTTTCCAGGGTTGGAGGGTTTGAGCTGTAGGGGGAGGCTGAATAGTCTGAGGCTACTTTCCCTGGATCACTGGGGGGTGAGTGGTGACCTTATGGAGGTTTATAAAATCACAAGGGGCATGGATAGAGTAAATAGACAAGGTCTTTTCCCAGGGTGGGGGAGTCCAAAACTACAGGTCATAGGTTTAAGGTGAGAGCGGAAAGATTTAAAAGGTACTTAAGGGGCAACCTTTTCACAAAAAGAGTGGTGTGTGTATGGTTGAGCTGCCATAGGAAGGGTGGAGGCTGGTACAATTACAACATTTAAAAGGCATCTGGATGGGTACATGAATAGGAAGGGTTTAAAGGGATATGGGCCAAATGCTGGCAAATGGGACTAGATTAATTTGGGACTTCTGGTTGTCATGGATGTGTTGGACCAAAGGGTCTGTTTCCGTGCTATACAGCTCTATGACTCTAACAAAATGACCCTAACAAATTCCTTGCATATTGTGTTTAGCCATACCCTATACTAAATTGCAATGCCTTGATTGTCATCACCATCATGGTTCTGTGACATCTGAGGCTATCTCCAGTTAAGGAATTTCTCACACATGAGAGATGAGCAATTCTTAGCCATTGCTAATTGTTTCATCCTTGGTTCCATCCTGTCTCGTTGACAGGAAGGAGCACTGTGAGTTAGGTCATCTCCTTATGGAATTCAGATCTATGTGCATATCTGGTAGACACTCATCTGCTGGATCTGGCTTTTCACAGCAGCAGCCAGCCTGCCCATGGAAATAGACAGATTCATAGTTTCTGAAGCCAACACAGTACTAATAACATGGGGGAACTTTTCCATCCTTATGCAGTTTACCAATTGCCTCTGACAAATCACCCTGCCATTCCCATGCCTATCTGTGCACTTTCATAAAATCTCTAATGGCTGAAAAAAAATGGGATTATCTTTTTCCTGGGGCTGAACAGGTGCCTGGTATCTGGCAGTCCTCTGAGAACCAGCAACCTGGGGTATTTCTTTTTCAATCAGCTGTGAAGACATGTCAGTGATGTATTTACTAGAGTTTGCTCCCAACTCTAAATAAAGAACCCATCAAGGTGAATGTCTCTGAGCTGGTGGATGGTGGAGGACAAGCTTTACAGGTGCATCCTCTGAGGGTTCAGTAGCTTTCACCTCTGAGGTGGAAGTGGAGCTGATGGTCTTTGATGCTGTGAGGTTTGCTGGGCATTGTTCATATCTGCATACAAAAAGAGAAGAAATTAGTGGTCTACGATGGGTAAAACTCTTGTGCAGATTAAGATTGAGTTAGAACTGATGGTAATCGGAGAGTAGCATAGTGTAATGAAGCTTACTGGGTTGGTAGACCATTGATGTCTCCCTGTCCCCACATGAGCAGCTTTCCTCATCTGCAGCTAACTCAAGGATGTTCACACCACATGGGGTGAGGAGTCTAAAGTCCACCACACCCTGACAGCCTTGATCCTCTTAATCTAGTTGTAGGCCAGTTTTCCTTCTAATGAGACAAAGGACAGGATTGAGTATGATGGAAGTCAATGGAAGAGTAGTTAGTCATGAGGTAGGAACAAGAGACACGGTGACATGTCCCCAGTGAGTGAGTGGGAAGCACAGAGGTCAGAAGACATTTGCAGTTTGGGAAGATGAGGTGGGTATATGGCATTGAGTGGACATGATACATGCAATTCTGAGAGTTGTAGTTCTACCAGCTTTTGTGAGAGGTGTATGCTGTCGCAGAGTTAGCGGGAGTGGTACCCTATGAGTGTGAGGTAGCAGGAAGAAGGTGGTAGCATTTATGCTTGCAGTGCACAGAAGATCACTGATCTATCTCCCACACTACCTTGCATTTCTTTTCACCTGCAACACTGAACTGATCCAGGCCACTATCTCAGTTCAATTTGGCAGTGTCTCATGACGTTGCCTCCTTTGGCAGTCACCAGGGTAAAGTACTGCTCTCCTGTCCACCATCCCTTCCATCAGCACATCTAGTTTCCTGTTGTGAATTGGACAACCAGCTTTGCTTCTCTGTGCCATGTCTTTGGTTATAATTCTTGAGTAACACAGTGGAAAGATCAGTTCCTGGTTTGCAGCAAATGAAGTGGTGCACAGCTCAGCTTTAGATATGATGTTAATTGCTTGAATGCTGCAAGATCCCGCCAATGGCAAGCACTTCTGCCTCTCCTGCTGTTGATTTCATGAGAGGGCTCTGTAGTGCTCTGAAGAATAATTCATGAGGTGAAGAATGGAAGAAAAGTAAAAGTAAAAGAAAAATAAGAAAAGTTGCTCCACACCATGGTGGGCCTTTTAATTGCCTCAAAACAGTTTAGAACTTGTCTATACACACAGTGGGGATGGTGGTGGGGGGCGGGGGTGGGGGGGAGATGGTGGTGGTCAGGAATTTAACACTCTGCAATCAGAGGGAAGAAGCATATTGCTCATAAAATCTAATTTTACAAAATGCTGGCAATCGTTATGACTCTTTTCTAAAGTGGATGATATGAATAATGAAAATAAGAAATGCATAAACCCTCCTAATGCATGCAAGGCTCTGGGTTAACTGTTGGAAATGGAAATAGAATAATTAGGTACCTGTTTTGGACCGGCACAGACTTGATGAGCTGAAGGCCCTCTATCAGTCTAACTGTATGAGGAAATGCAACACCCAACTCTATTTCATGCAAAAATGTAATTTTTGATGTAATAGTCCATCCTCCTGGCTGCAATACTGGCAACACTAATTGAATTTAAGTCAGAGAAGAGAAACTCATCCTATTAATACTACCTGTTTACTATTCACTGTTTGAATCCATGATATAAATGCAGTTCATTACTTCAATCACGATATTTTTCAATTAATAGTGGATGTATGGTCACCAAAAAACTTTCTTATGTCTACGAGAATAAAAATATCACTTGAAAGCAATAGAAAATAAAAGTATGAAACTGCCTGATATTTAACAGTCATTAATCAGTGTACAATCTAATTATACCACATCTGACCTTTTTTCTTGAAAAGTATAATTCTTTTGCCTGTTTTTTCCGCTCTATTAACTGTCTATTTGTGTAATCCTGCTGTGTGCAAATTGGGTGGCCTATTTCTGGATAGTAACAATCACGAGTACTTATCAAAATTAATTAACTGATTTTAAGATTCTGTAATTCATAGGTTTGAAAGGTCCTTTATAAATGCTATTTCTTTCTGTTTGATCTGTTTTGTTTACCACTGTACTATGTTCTATCATTGTCTATTTCACGATGGTGATAGCCAAATCACAACTTAAAAATCTTATTTTGTCTCATTGTGATATGTTGTTAAATGCTCAAAATCTTCCTTAAAACAGGAAAGCAGAAGATGTTTTATGTAGATAAAATAAAACAAAGAACTGTAGATGCTGGAATATGAAACAAAAACAGAAATTGTTGGAGAAACTCAGCAGGTCTGGCAGCAATGTGTTACACAGAGCCTTCCGTGACTTTAGGGTATTTTAAAATAGTTTACAGTCAATTAAAAACTCTTGCTATGCTGTCACTGATGTAATGTAGGAAATGTGACAATTTGTGCATGGAAGGATTCACAAACAGCAATGTATTCTAGTGATGTTGATTGAAGGTTAAATATTATCCACACCACGAGGAGAACCTGAACCTGTTCTTGAAAATACTGGCATGGGAGATTTTACATCTCCTTGAGAGGATAGATTTCAGATCTACATTTTAAACAAAATATTGCTATTAGAAACTGGATATGACAAGCAATTATGCGTATATATGCTATAGGGTGATATAATCTAGTGTGTCGGAATGCAACCTGATATCTCATGATTAAGGCAATGTTAAGAAATACACCTCACTTTCTCTTTGCACTTAATGATGTTGTATTCATCCCTTAATATGTTATTGTTGCAATGCGTTAAAATACAATTTTGCAAGGCTTTTGGCACAAAGCCTTTTTAAACAGGTGCGTGGATCAGGAAATCAGGTACAGAAGCCGTTAATTAAAAACAACTGCCAAAAAAAAGTGACAGCTCCATGGAAATGCAAATTGCAACTGCCTTCATTCTTAGCTGTTAAAACTTTGCAGTCTCCAATAATATTTTAAGCTGCAGTTAATTAATTTAGTAGTCCTTTGAAGTCAATGGCAGCTTGTGAAATCCATCATATGTGAGTTTGCTGTTGTGGTAATAGACATTGAAAGGACAGGGATGGGCAACTTGGAAGATGAATAGTGGATCACATAGAAAGAGAGCAGAATAAGAGGATACTGATCAAAAAGGGCAGTGGAGTAGAGGGAGGGAAAGGATGAATCTGCAAAAAGGATGAATGCAGAGAGCTGAGGACGATGAAAGGTCCAGCCAGAAGAGAGGGGGAGGGAGGGGTAAAGGATGTGATTAAGAGGGAGGAAAAAGAGGAGGGTTTAGACAATGGAATGGACATTGATGAAAGAAGTTGAAGGTAAAAATTGATGGGTTGAGCAGAGTGAGAAGTACTTGTTTTGGATTAGAATTTTTGATGACGATGATTCCTTTTTTTGTGTTGGGTTTCTGGCATTTATTGAATAGCAAGGGTTTTTAAAATTGTGACATTATAACTTTCTGTTCATGGGAATTATTAATTTGTGCATGTGATGCTGTCTTTTTCTGTATGTCTGTCTGAATTTTCCACACATCAGAGATTGCATTCCTAAACATTCATGCAGCCCATTCACTGCCATTTGACATAACGATCCATCCCCACCTCCAAGAAGCTGAATGACTTTGATACAGAGCACAGCATTGTGTACAAGAACAATGTGAATGCATTTAATGACCATCTGGATTCTAAGAAAGCTCGCAGTGTTGTATAACTGTGTTGTCCTCTTGAGTTGCTGTTCTTGCTTACTGCTGATGGTGATGTGCAGATTGGAGCTACTGAACAGTGCCTCTGGGACCTCCTTAATATATCTGTGTGCTACAAATTGGCTGACACTGCAAGACTAGAAAGAATCTGATGGATAAAAATGAGATTCATGCTTACTTTGACAACACAACATGTGCACAGGTCTTCTGAAAGCAGATCAAAAGGTTCTGTTGGTGCTTAAAACTTTAGCCTCTTAGATTTGCCCATTGTATTGCAACTGACTGCAAAATTCTTCACTGGGGCATTCAGTTTGGAACTGGATTGATGTTATCGAGTTGTCCAAGCAACTAGTATCATCATACTTTTAACTGATCTTCCCTGTATCCAAACCACTGTCCAAGCAGGAAACTAAAAGCACGAAAATAAAACCAAGTCTACAACTAGTATCATCATACTTTTAACTGACCTTCCCTGTATCCAAACCACTGTCCAAACAGGAAACTAAAAGCACGAAAGTAAAACCAAGTATACTAATTAATCATTTAATAGCACTCCACAATTAAACAATTAGGCTGATTATGCCCGGGTTGTGAACAACATGGACTACAGTAAGAAATTTGGGGGAACTGTGTGAGAAGTTGAGCGACACCTTGATATCTGGAGCAACAGTTCACATTTTCCAACTAAGCTCCAGATGTAAAGATGAGATTCTCACTAGTGAGAATTGAGATGTGTATTAACATGGATTACAGCCCTCAATATTACTTAACTCACTTCATTAATATTCACGCTTTCATTCTACCATCTGCTGGATGGAAACTAGAGATGCCAAGAACTCCCAACATTAAATTCAAAATGGATACCCAGCAGCTCCAATTCACTGCTTGCTCTCTGGATCTCCATCTTGGAGACCCGGCACCAATACTTCAGGGCATGCTCCATGAGAAGCATGTAATCCACTCACCTAACACTTGCAAGCTGTCTGCAATATCATGACACATCTCTGATCTATTTGCAACATGCTTCTGCACTTCACTGCTGGGCTTTGAAGTGCACCAGCATCTATCACTGCAATGCCGCTGCAAGGACACCAGACAGAGACAAATACCCATCTCAGGCCTGCTTGCTTGCTTTCTTAGCACTCACTCCCTTAGTGCCTTCCTGGCTGCTCACAGCGTCCTTTGCCTGCCTTTTAGAGGTTTTCCTCCTCAGGCAGAACTAACAGACTGACAATAGTCTGTCTTGACTTGCCTTTTTGTGCAGATGCAAAGCCAGGAAGCTTGTAAAGTTTGTCAGCAGTCAGCAGTTATCAGTCAAGGGTGTGAATATGTTACGGTGTTGCACGGTGCTATGTCAACCTCACACCTGCACCAGGTTCTAGCAGCAGGTGTGGCAACACCATGTCTCAAAGTCTAGAGGGAGTAGTTCTCAATCAGGTAAATAGAGACACCCTTCAGTCAGGGAGTCTCAGTGTGAGGCACACCATTCAAGTCCAGAATACCAGATACATTGGATCATAGGAACATAGAAAATAGGAGCAGGAGTAGGTCATTCTGCCCATTGAGCTTGGCCTGCCATTCAATATGATCATGACAATCCTCTACCTTAACACAATCCTTCCACTTTCTCTCTCTCCATACCACTTGATGCCTTTAGAGTCTAAAAATCCACTTCTTCTTTATTAAATATATTCAATGACTTGGCTCCATAGCCTTATACGGTAGAGAATTCCAGAAGCTCACCACTCTCTGAATGAGGAAATTTATCTTCATTTCAGGCCTATCCGATATCATGAGATGGTATCCCCTTGTTTCGGTGCCTCCAAATTGGGGAAGCAACACCTCCGCATTCAGTCTGTCCAGCCCTGTTAGGAATGTATTTGTTTCGATGAGCTCCCCTCGTGTTCTTTGAAACTCCATTAAATATGGGCTGAGTCGACCTAATTTCTCCTCATATGACAATCCTGCCATCACAGGATTCAGTCTGGTGAACCTATGCTGCACTCCCTCAATAGGAAAACTGTTATTTCTTATGAAAGGAGACCAAAACTCTATGCAATGCTCCAGCTTTGTTTTGATCCTATGCAACTGTAGTAAAACATACTGTACTCAAACCTTCTTCCATAAAGGCCAACATACCATGTGTTTTCCTAACTCCTTGCTTCACCTGAATATACACATAGACACAAGTTTATCCATGTGCAGCAGTGGGCAGTACCTCTGAACTGAACAGAATATTTACAGCAGGCCTAAAGTGTGTAACATGGGATAGAATTTTTTTTTGAGATGAAGTGTAGAGACAGGCTTAAAAGCAAGTGTACTTACACTTGCGCGGAGGGTATAGTCTTGAACTAGGGAAGGGAGAAAACAATAAAAAGCAGGGGATAATAGAGAAGAAGGGAAAAGAAAAAGTGGGAGATGGAATTGAAACAACTTGAACTCCAAAAAGAGGAAAATTGGAAAATGTGAGTTGAAACAGTTTAGAGAAAAGAAGAATAGAAAAGTTGAGGCTAGAAGAGGAATTAGTTTTAGAGACGCCTTCCTCCTTCATTTTGATGTCCTCTCGAAAACCAGTCTAGAATCAAAAAGTGATGTAAGGAAATTAACATGATTTCATTGTGCAGTTAAACCCCTGTTACCTGGTATCCTCATTATCTGGAATTCTTATACGATTGTCAAGCGAAGGCAGTAGGTTTTCTCAGTGTGGGAGCTGATCGTTTGGTCATCGTCCCCGCACCCCACCCCCCGCCGCTGCACCCCCCCCCTCCAGTTGATCAAATCTACTGTCAATATTTATTGATGGTCCTGGCTGCAACCAGCACAATCAGGTAACTGGTAACCCTATTCCCCATTGATGACAGATATCAGGGAGTTTACTGTATTTAGATTGTGCATTCAAAGACAAATTCTAGATATTAAAAGGGAGACTGATTGCAGTAGTTGGAATGTTGAAGAGGGCCTCAGGAAAAGAAGTATCAGGAAAGGAGGCAGGTATTAAAACTGTAGCAGTGGTACAAACAGAACATGCTCCCTTGGAATATACTAAAAAGGGACAGAAGGCTCAGTATCGTCATGAAAATTCTTTTTTGAAGATTAACAAGCTGGAGGTTGAGCATTTTACCTCAAAAGGAAAGGTATTTCCTCATACATTAATGAACAAAGACATTGAGAGACAAGTCAGTCATTGATGCTGGCTGATGATACTATTTCTCTTCCAGAGGGGTTAACAAAGGAGAAAATATCAATTGGGGGTAAACATGGAGGTTACAAACCAGTATTATTATACTGAGTTGGATTAAACAGTGAGTTGGTAAATGGACAATTTGTAGGTGAATAATGAAATAATTCCTATCGGAGGAATTGACTTTATTTGGGGAAATGACCTGGTAGGTTCAAGATTATTAGTTTCAACAAGGGTGATAAAGCAACCAACGGAAGTGAAAAAAAGTGGAATGTTACAAGAGGCAGTCCTTGACTATGTTGTGACTAGACTTCAGGTCATTCCAATTGGATTGAAAGAAAATCAGTCGATGAAGCAGTTACTCTGAGCTTCATATCAAGCATCTGACTGATGCCTTGTGTGTGGCAGCTTGTCTCACAAACAAATCTTTATTTTTTTTATATATGGTCTTGGGAGCCACTCCTAAGCAGAGCCAGAGAGCCCCTCCCCAATGACCTACCTTCACCTCTGAGAAGGAGTAGTTACAAGCCTGAGAGGATATACCATCAAGGCATTCCTCCCCACTCTCCACTCATATAGAGTCATTCACCTTAGCAGGTAGTCAATCTGGAGCAAGCTTAAAGTTGCAGTTTGGTGAGCACTGTACTAATATGGGCCTGCAGCTAAAGAAGGAAGAAACAGCTGAGGTCTCTGGCACTCAGAGGGCTGCTGAAGAACAGGCTTCTGCTTAGCTCAGGACAGATGGTGCACCTTTGGACTCAGCCATTAATGAGCTCATGCAGATGTAGAGATAAGCAGGGTGAAAGCTCGCAGAGGTCTGTGAGAAATTTGCCCCAAGTTCTCTCTAATGTCATGGCTCCAGCATGCACGTGCACGGCTGCCTCTGTGAAAAGTGGGGATGTCTATTATGGACAACAATCAGTGTCTGGCAGAAGTGCGCAAGGGCCATCACTTGTTCAAGCCATGGATGCATCTATTCACTGGTTAGGCATGAAGGGGCCAAGTGATCTTGACATCCCCCAAAGTGTTCCTTCCTCTCAAGGAGTGAGGGAGATGCCATTGTCCACCTGAGTGGAGGTGTGACAGATAGGCACCCAGAATTGTTGTCTTAGGACACTTCAGAAGTGCTCTTCCACAAAAGGACTTTTTGGCCAGAAACCTAAATGCCTTCATCAGATTAGGCCAAGGAGATTGTACCTGTACTTGTGCAGTAGTTCCCCAGCAGGCAGAAACATATAGGCCTCTGGACAATCAGAGAAAATTTGCCAAAATCATCTGGGGCAAGCCAGCAAAACACTTAGCAGGTTTCCTCAAGCTCAGCTGTGGCTGCTGTGGTAGCATCAAGATTTGGTGGTAGGAAAAGAAAGATTACACAATACTGAATTCACTTTGGATTCATGGCTGTCAAGCTTCTATACAACCTGATACAAGACAAAATGGCTTTTTTTATGAAAGTTCTGTGGTTTCCTTCAATTTGTTAAGGTTTATAAATATCTATTTCCTTTGTAGACAGCCTTGAGAGGTGCTGATCACCATAAACGTTCTCATGTGCATTATATGGAATAGTGTGAAGAGAGCTGACACTGCTCATTCTTTGCTGCCCTCTGGGAGGAATGTAATTCTGGAAAGCAGGGACATGGAGAGATGTTTTGAGTTTTGGGAGTGAATCAACATAGGTAAGCCCTCTGCATCTCTGTAATAGATGAACTTACAAATGGAGGTTTGAGTCATATAAGTGTGGTCCTCACGTAATCCTGCAAAATGCTACATTGATGCTCTGGT
Organism: Ginglymostoma cirratum; assembly: GCA_024137785.1. Lineage (NCBI taxonomy): Eukaryota > Metazoa > Chordata > Chondrichthyes > Orectolobiformes > Ginglymostomatidae > Ginglymostoma > Ginglymostoma cirratum. The sequence continues at coordinate 3,798,101 of JAHRHZ010000029.1, read as the reverse complement.
CAGGAAACTAAACAAGAGGTCATTGGTACCAAGAAATCAAATTAACATGACTAATGGCAAACAAAGCATCATAATGCTTTAAAAGTATAAAATGACATTCACCTGACAGCAGAAATGCCTCTGGGTCATAACTGGCTTATAATTCTGATTGTTTACATTTATTAATGCAATGACATTAGCCCTCAAGCTCAGTCTCTATCAGGTTCTCTTTGGCCTGTTTGCCTCATCCATGTAGCTCTGGCTTCTTCAATAACTTCATCATCAGTTTGGCTCCCTCAGTGTCTCCATCTGACTCCTCTTCTTCCTCATCTGATGAAACAGGAGGGTGGACCATCTTGCCTTCTTCTAAGGTCTCACCCCATTATAGAGCTAGATTGTGGAAACCCTACCTGGCGACTACTTGAGTACATCCTTTGAGGACCAGTTATCTATACAATAATGACTCTACAGGTTACATAACTGAATTGTAGCACTGTTCAGCATCAGTCTGAGGGTACTGCCCTGGGGTCATAAGCCATGGCTTCTCAGGATATCCTTTGTCACAGTTGAGCCAGAGTGGGAGATCTACAGAGATGATGTCAAGATACGACAAAACTGATAGGGAAGGGAAAAGTAGAATACAAATGCACTCTAGCAAAAAACATAAAAAGGGACTGTAAAAGCTGCTACAGGTACATAAAAGAGAAACATTTGGCAAAGATGAATGTGAGACCATTAAAGTCGGAGTCAGGAGAATTTATATTGGAGAATAAAATGTCAGAAAAGCTAAATGATGACTTTGTGCCTGTTTTCAATGAGGAATATATAGAATTAGAGAACCAAATGACTAGAGAGAATGAGGAATTGATGGAGATTAGTATTAGTAAAAGGTTGTCTTGGAGAAATTAGTGGGCTGATAAATCCCCAGCTCACATAGTCTATATTCCAGACTGTTGAAAGATAGGGCTAGGGAGATAGTTCATCTTGCAAAATTTCATATATTCTAGAATGATTCTTGCAGATTGGAAGCTTGCAAACATCACCTCAATATTTAAGAAAGGAGTGAGAGAGAAAATGAGGAATAATAGATCTGTAAGTCTTGCATCAGGGGTAGGGAAATTTCTGGAATGTTAAATGGACAATTGATTGAAACAATCTGATTGGACATGGTCAGCATGGATTTGTGAATGGAAAATCATGTTTGACCAACTTGTTCGAGTGTCTGAAGGATACTACAAACAAAATTGATAAAGGGGGTGCTGGGCAGTTGAGGGGTGACCTTATAGAGGGGCATAGATATTATGAGGGGCATAGATAAGGTGAATAGCAAATTTTCCCTCGGGTACGGGAATTCAAAACTAGAGAGCATAGGTTTAAGGTGAGAGGAGAAAAATTTAAAATGAACCTGAAGGGGAATTTTTTTGCACAGAGGGTGGTTCGTATGAAGAAGGAACTGCCAGAGGAAGTGATAGATGTAGGTGCAGTTACCACATTTAAAATTCATTTGGACAGGTACATGAATAGGAAAGGTTAAGAGGGATATGGGCCAAAAACAGGCAAATTGGACTAGTTTAGTTTGGGAAACTTGATTGGCATGAACAAGTTGGACCAAAGGGTCTGTTTCCATGCTGTATGACTTTATGACTCTATGATTGCTATAACATATTTGGATTGTCAGAAAACTCTTGGTAAGGTCCCCCACAGTAACTTGATAACCAAAATTAAAGTGCGTGGGATAGGAGGTAATGCACTGGCATCGATTAATGTACAGAAGACAGAGAGTAGGAATAAATAGGTCATTTACAATTTGGCAGACTGTAACTAACAGCGTAACACATTTATCAGTGATTTGTATTTGGAGACCATATGTAACACTTCCAAGTTTGCGGATGATACAAAGCTAAGCAGGAATATGTATTGTGAGGAAGATGTAAAACATCTTCAGGACTATAAGGGCAGGTTTAGTTGGCTGAATGACTAGCTTGCAATTGAGAGTAACAGCAACAGCTGGGGTTCAATTCCCACACTGGCTCAGGTTACCATGAAAGAATCTCCTCTAATCCTCTCCCCTTACCAGAGGTATGGTGGCCCTCAGGTTAAACCACCACAAGCAGTGTCTCGCTAGTGAGTGTAGCCCTAGAGTCCACTGGGTGTATGGCAACTTTATCTTTAGTAGTTGGGTAAGAAGATGGTGGATGGAAAAATGTAACATTATCCACTTTGGCAGAAAGAACAGATGTGCAGAGTATTCCTTAAATGTTAAGATTCTGTAAAGAGTAGAAGCGCAAAAGATCTTGGGTCAAAAAGTCACTGAAGAGAAAAGTGCAGGTGAAACAACCTGTTAGGAAGATGAATAGAATGTTGCCCTATATCACAGGAGGATTTGAGTAAAGGAAGAGTGAAGTCTTCTTACAACAAATAGGAGCTTGGTTAGATCCAGCTGGAGTACTTGTGTGCAGTTGTGGTCTCCTTATCTCAGGCAAGATTTTATTAGCATGGAGGGAGTGCAACAAATGTTCACCAGGCTTGTTCAAGGTAATTGCAAGACTGTCCTAAGAAGAGATATTTGACTGATGGGCCTGCACCCTCCAGAATTTCAAAGGATGAGAGGTAATCTCATTGAAACCTACAAAAATATATATAAAAGGACAGACAGGGTGAATGCAGGTAAGATGATTCCCATAGCTGGGGAGTCTAGTATGAAGGGTACAATTTAAAAGTGAGGGAGACGCCATTTAGAATTGAAATGAGGGGAAGTATTTTTTTAAATTCAGAGGTTGGTGAATCTTTGGAATTGTCTACCCCAGAGGACAGTGAACATCTAGCACATTTCAATTAGAGATTGATAAATCTTTGATACAATGGTGTAAAGGGTTTTGCAAATAGTGCAGTAAAAGGCATTGAAGTGTTAGGTCAGCTACGATCATATTAAATGGCAGAGCAAGCTAAATGGACTGAATGCCCTACCCCAGTTCCAATGTTCCTATGATATCCTCCACATGATACCTCCTCCCCCTTCCATCACTGTTGATGGGCTTCTCTTTAATGCTGGTGTCTCTCCTGTCCTTCTTCAATCTCCTCATGGCTATTGGCCCTTTCACTATTTCCCTTTATATTCCTGCTCCTCCCACTGATTCAACTCCCATCCAGATCCCTTTGCCCAGCCCTAGCCTTACACTGTCCTTTATCCAACTTAGCTGGTCTTTCTTGTTTCACAGTGCCCATTTTCCTTATCCTTAATGCACAGCTTCCACCCTTCCTTGTCCCTATCACTGTAATTCTCACATCTGCATCCCAGTTTCCTTCCTCCAATCTGCAGGATCCTTCGATTGCCAGTGTACATGTTAGATCCTGGGGAATCTTGACGGAGTAGAGTTGAAAGAATGTTTCCTCATTTTGAAGAATATAGAACTGGGGGATATCACTGTGTAAAAATCAGGAGTCACCCATTTAAAACTGAGATTAGACATTTTTTAAATTTCTAAGGGTACTGTGTCGTTGGACCCTTCTTTCTGTCTTTTATGTTCTTATGCCCACAAAATGAAGCTTTGTGTGTTCTATTCCCTATCATTCCTTTTTACCTGACTTCTAACCCTTTAAGCTGATCTCACATTTGTGTTGAGTCCCCTTTTATGTTGAGCTCCCTTTTGCATTAAGCCCCATTTTGAGTTGAGCCATCTGTTGAGTTAAGCTCAGATTGACTGTCCTGGCCAGGTTTGCTGGTGTCAGCATATGTGGCTGCCTCACTTGGGCAGGCTATTTGGCCCAGTCAAGTTTCTGCCATTATGCTGTAAGTGTGCTGAAAAATCACATACGACTGAGACTTCTCATGAGCTAGTTGACCCAGTGAGGTTTCACCCATTAGACTATAAAATATTTGCATAAGGAAACAGTTTGGTTATGAACGGACAAAATTAATGCAGTTTCTGTAAAACTTTTGCATGTTTCACATGTATCAAAACAGTGGCAATAATGCTCAACATTGTGGTTGACCTGCTTATGTCTTGTAGATGTCGCATAGAAAAACTAAATAATCACGCTGAATTCTCCAGATTTTTTGTTTGACAAATATGGTTTATGTTAACATTTTCCATGCAATTGTGCACTCTTCAGCTCATTAATAATGCACCTGGTCTCTTTGGTGCCTGGTTCACGCAATCATATAGTAGGCCAAGCAGAAGTGCTTGCTGCTGTTGGGAATTTTCTACGTTCATGCTGCTGGTTCTATATTTAAACACAGCACTTGAGACGCTGCAAGCCAGGAACTGGCCATCACACTGCTGTTCCACCACTGAAACTCAGCAAATAGTTCAGAAAGGGAAGATGCTCATCTCTGACAGGGACCTGGAGCTACTTGTGGATGGGATGGTCAAAGGAACTCTTCCTCGTTTTTCCTTTGCTTTAAAAGGGCAAGTCCCACCATTTTCTCTCCATTGTCACACGCTTTTTGGGCCACCACTGCTCATTCTAGCTCCACCATTGCATATGCCTCTAACCAAGGCTTATGGACTACAACTACACCACAGTGTGACCTCATAGTTGTAAACAATGGTTTCAATAACTTCATGAACACGTGGTCCTGAGCTCAGCCTATTTGGTAATAACCTAAAGTGCCACAGTATCCCTTCCACTGCACTTTTAGTATTTTCTCCGTTGTCTCGCAATTTGGCAGTCAGAACTGTACAATTTTTTGCAAGAAGGCAAATCTGTCTCTAAAAACGGACTTCAAATCCTGGAGAGTGGCCCACGGAAATTACATGACTGCCCTTATTGATGGACTACAGCCAAAAAGACACAGACTGAGCTTTTATATCTGCATCAGCCATTTAGTTTGTGATAAGGACACTGTGAGACACCATGTTAATTGAGCTCTAAGAACTCTGAGAGAAACCATCAGGGAGAGAAGGGAGAGTTCTCAACAGGGAAATGGAGAAGGGCAATTCAGCTAAATGACTGTTGTACTGAACTAGGCTTACCATGGACACAGCCTGCAGTGCCATGAAAGCAAATTAAAGGAGTCTTCACTCCCTCCTATATCCTGTTCTACTCAGTGTAATGGTGGGAGAAACCTTCAGCTATTCAACTACAGAGGCCATCATAGCAGCTGAATTAATCTCCGAAAGAGTATCTTCAAGTAAATAACAGGCTTGACACCAGACCAATCTCACTTCAAACTTGTTAGATATCCTAAACAAGGTTATTGTCAGTTTATTACTCAACTATTGTGCAAGTTCCTAGGTAAAAGTGATACAGTTGTCAGCTAAAATGCATTATAAAGATTAAAAATAAGCACCAGCATAAGATCAAAGGTTTTCTAATGGTTAATTGTAAATTGCAACACTTGATAAACTAAAAGAGAATTAAACGAGCCACATGAATTTTAAGCACTGTGGCATAGGTTGTAGTCTGCCATAAACTGAGTGCAGCATACCCACTGTCTTTTCTTCATCATCCATTTCTTTCACAGTCTTATGGTGATCATTGTCAAACAGCCACTGTGTTGACTTTATACTGGGTTTGCACAGTTATATGTATCTTGAGTTGAGCATTGGTTTTATTAGCTGTTTTTGGAGCTGATTCGGCTTGATGTTAGCAATGGTTAACATAGCAACAGCTACACATGAGTTTCACTAAGAGTAATGTCATTTGTATATTTCAAGGAAGCTATGATCCAGTTCACGATGGGCTTTTCACACTTACATCCCACCTGAGGACCAAGTAATCCAAACATTCCCAAATCTAGCAATTCACTTTGGCACTATCAAATTACAGCTCTGAAGAAGGGTCATGGGACCTGAAACATTAACTCTGTTTTCTCTGCACAGATGCTGCCAGACCTGATGAGGTTTTCCAGCAATTTCTGTTTTTGTAACAAATTATGGTTACTTGGCTTGAGATACCTCTGGCATGTTTCTGACATGTACTTTTCCTCAAGGCAACTTGTGGAAGAAAATTCATGCTCTCCATTTGATTATCACTCAGTTGTCTCTCTCCTCTGTGGGGGAATGCAATACCAGTCAATTGTTTTCCATGCTGTTTTGTATTTTTGCCACCAACTACACTGGTCCATCTTTGATCAGACAAGCACTCAATTCAGGCCTATGAGCATTAGATGATTTGTCAGAATTTGGATTTAGAACTACTGCTCTGGTGACTGCTTCACTGAGAGTATAATATAATCATACTCATCATTCTCTTAGTCAGTGCTTCCACGTTCCCGTTCCAAAAAAAATCATAGGACATTGAGACAGAATATTGTTTATAATCAGCCAAGTGTTCATAAAGAACCAAACCTTCGCCCATGGCCTTACCCAATACCCACATGCCAGGCCTTGTCATCATATAGGGTGCTACCACAATAATCCCATTATCAGCTACTATTGGACCCAAATAGCTGCTACTGAATCCCCCAGGCTGACCTTTACCCATGCCCTTGCATGTCCAACTGTTGTTCTCTCACTGGGCTTCATCTCCACCTATAGTTTACTCTTCCCCTCACCCCATCTTCAGCAATCTTTTCCGAGCTACAGTCAGTTCTTAAGAATGGTCACTGGACCCAAAATATTAACTCTGCTTTCTCTCTACAGATGCAGCCAGGCCTGCCAAGGTTTCCCAGCAATTACTGTTTTTGTTTCTGATTCCCAGCATCCACAGTTCTTTGATTTTTTTTTGTTTAGTATTCATAAAAGCCTGTTCAAGTGCAATAACTTCTTCTTGTATGATATGACACATTAACACTAATGGTGCTACTGCAGGTACTACCATGGTTACTAATTGATATGGGAACACAGAGATTCAACCATTGTGGCCAGCTGCTTCTTTTACTCTTAATGAATCTAGCAACATCATTTCCAAACGTTCGACATGGCCGTCAACAGTCTTACAGATATCTTGGGTGTGGTAGCTTTGACATTAATTGTCTCACCTGACTCCATGGAGCAGCTGCTGCAGTTTTATTCTTTGGGGTCTTTGTGCTTTGTGCTGCCCATTGAATAATTACATGGCCTCATGTAGTCAGCCTTGCTCTAATTCCAAGTTCTAAAGTCATCACAACAACCCTATGTTCCTTTCCTTAACTTCCCTCAAAAAAATTGAAAAATATTATAAAATAGAGTTTTCCTCAACATGGCAGATAAACTGGCTGTGCATACATGAATGGGATCTTATATTGATCAAACACTGTTACGAAATAAAATACAACATTACAAAGCATATATCGTACCAGTGTACAAGTTTAAAGGGATACTTCAGTGAGAATGATGAGATCACACATTGACATGGTGGCCTAATTTGGTACACATACTTCTGTAATAATTTTAAAGAAATGGAAATTAATTCAAGATCTCCAATACAAAGTTTTTAGGTTTTGGAACATTTAACTGGAGCATTTAGCTTGGCTTCTCTGCATACTGAATCTCTTCTCCCTTTCAAAACAAATTGAAGAAAATCGGGGAAATATGAAAGTTGAAGTAAAGGGGGGTTTCAATACGAGCATACTGGTAGCCACAAGTTGAAAATGTTTGAAGCTGACATTTAAACAAAGAACTAATATTTTTCCACCAATTTGTCTCTGAACAGGTTGGGGCTTAGTGCAGTGAATGTTTAAACAGTTGAGGTGTTGCAAAAGAAGTAGATTTTTGCTTTAGCAAGGAGTTAAATAAATATGAACTTGGCCCTGGGACAGAAGGGAAAGAAAAGTAGTAATGACTAAGCAGATCGGAAAAGCAGTGTGGCCTTTGTATTATTTTGAATTTATATTGTGTGTTTGGTTTTTATGCAGTCAATAACTGGAGCAAATTTGTAATTGGTTTGAACAAATATTATTTAGGTAATAGGTACAAAAAGCTCTAACTAAAGGTCATCAACCTGAAATGTTAACTCTCTCCACTGATGCTGCTGGACATACTGAGCATTTCCAGTTTTTATTTCAAATTTCCAATATTGGCAGCATTTTTCTTTAATATGACACAGTTCCAGAGAATCATAGGATACTCTCTCAGCATAGAGATAACTGGTGGTGAATTGAAACGGAGGGTCACAATACCATGTTACACGAACTAGTAACTGCTTAAATTTCATCTGATATTTACATTTGTTTTCCATGGATTTGAAGCTAGTTGTTGCCAAATACAGACTGGAAATTAATGGAGTGTTTCCAAGTATTTTGAGGTTTCTGTGGGTTTGCAATAGTTGGAGCCATTTCTGTGCAAGTGGGTCCTCAACTTCACCCGGGTCATTTTGGTTGTTTACATGAGGTCAAAACAAAACCCACTTGAAATGCTTTTTCTTTTTTAAAAAAAACTAGCAGCTTCTTAACATTAGCTTTCATTTGCTGTTAGCTTATTGGCCAATGTTTGATCATGTTGCTTCAAAAATGTTGACATATTTTGCTGCTTTTCCCAGTTAATAAAGTTCTATGTTTATCGCAGCAGGGCTGAGATATTTCACATATTCCTCCTTTCTTGAAAGTAGTCACAGATTCAAAATTCTTGCATTTAATTGATATGAACTTGGCCCTGGGACAGAAGGGAAAGAAAAGTAGTAATGACTAAGCAGATCAGAAAAGCAGTGTGGCCTTTGTATTATTTTGAATTTATATAGTGTGTTTGGTTTTAATTGGAGAGAGTTAACATTTCAGGTTGATGACCTTTAGTTAGAGCTTTTTGTACCTATTACCTAAATTGATAATGATGATCAGAACTACTTCCAATAGTGAAATACGAACAAAGAAGAAATAAAAGTAATAAAATAAAAACAAAACCTCAGAAATATTGGATACATTTTTCAAGCACTGTAAAAAGCTTCCTTGACTGGTGAAAACTACAGGCACCACAATGAGCTGTAGATTTTGAAAAAAATATTATAATTTCATTTGTTCAACATCCACCCCTTTAAATGGCTTGTGTTTAAAAAAAGGGGGCAACTTGTTAGATTTATTTAGTTGATGACTCAAGGACCAACTTTTGGACCCATGAAAATAATCAACTATCAAAGAGTTGCTGTGACTAGTGGATACCAGAGATTTCAGTACCTAGTTGATACAGGTGATAACATTTAATTTAATAAGTTTCCTTCATTACTTCTGCCATCAAAAATGGGTGTAGGTATTGTTTTTGTTCCTCCTTGGGCTATATTTTTGAAGCCCAAGGTAGCAGAAGAACACAGGGAATTTTGCGAAAGGGCACACATCAGACTCCAGGTAGGAAAACAGTAAGAGATTAAGTCAGCAGTGGGAAAGTAATAAATTGAAAACTCACCCACAAGCAGCAGGAAGCACTGATACATTTAATTATCCCTTTGGATTCAATTTAATTGCAATTCAATGTGATTTAATCCAGTCGCCTCAATTTAATCAAAGTCATGTGGGTCTCTCATGCCTTTAGAAGGGTGCCCAAAGAAATCTGGTGACTTATATGTGGATTCAATGACTCACTGTGAGAGTTTTTGGATTTGCGGGGGGTTAAGGCACAGGGCATAGGATTGATCTTGAAGATGTTTATTGTGTGAGCTGACATTCTGACAGGCAAAGACTGAAGTGAGAATATCAGAACCAAAAAGTACTAGATCCAAACTTTAAAGGGGCAGTGCATAATAGTGCAGTGCGTTCCTTAAATTAACACCACAGATCTCAGTCCCTAAGGGCATAACATTTAGGAGGCTGCCTGCAAGGAAAAGAAGAGGAAATGGAAGCATTGGAATCATCCACCGTCTTTCTTTAACTTTGAGCACTGCGGCGGCTGTGTTAGCCGGGCAATGACATTTCAGACCTCAGTTGAACCCATGGATGCCAGTGAATGACCTTGTGCAATGGCTAAGTATCTTCCTCCAGATTCTTGGAAGATCCTTTTGTGCTGCAGCATTATAAATTCAGATGCTGAAGATTTCAGCTGCAGAGCTTTCTTAAAAATGTTACAAGATTATTTCTGACTCGAATATAGCTCTGGTTGCCCTTTCAATATGGGGCTAGCTCCTGCATGGTCATAAAGTAAGGTGGACTTCACAAAGTCAGTGTTGCTCACTACTACATGATCTGGCATTCACAGGCTTGTTGCCATGTCGTCGGGTTCAGTCAATCACCTTGGACTTATGCCGAATCACCAATGAATCCTGGGCCAGGAGGCAGTGCAACAATGATTGGACTAAATCCAGCCCTTTGTCTGTAAACAATACATCTCAAAACCTAATTATTGAGCTTCAATGAAATTTGGTACTCTTGATACAATATGACCCAAGGAGGAATTTTCAGGGTGTTGTGGTTTCTCTCAGCTGCTTTCTTGGAATTGTTCATGGCTGCCAAAATGTGAGCAGAGTTTTTACAGCAGGTTGTTGGATGTTGGATGTTGATAGGCCCAAAGCTGCCTCCATAAGACAACAATTCTTAATTTAGGAAAAAAGGATTTTTTTTTTTTTTCTTTGGGTACATAGTTATAGAGTATCAACCTGGCAAGGTAAAGCTTCCAGAAAGAGCTGTGTAATTGGAATAATGTTGAATTAACACAATGTGGCAAAGGTATGTGCTCTGAGAGTCTTCTTTTTCCTTGTTATTTATGATGTTTAAGTTTTCTGTTGGTAATATCTCTTAAGAAGAGGACTTTACATTTGGTTTTCATCTTTTTCATTCTTTCATGGGATGCGGGTAGCTGTGGCAAGATGATTAACTGTTGCTCATCCTTAATTGTCCTTGAGAAACTGGCAGAGAACTGCCTGCATGAATGACCATGGTTTGTGCAGCGTAGGTATACCAACAGTGCTGTTACAAGGAGAGTTCCAAGATTTTGACCCAATAACAATGACAAAATCGCTACATATTTCCACGTCGGGATAGTATGTAACTTGGTGGGAATGCCCAGGTGGTGGTGTTGAAAGTGCACCTCCTGTCATAGAGTGAGATCAAGGTCCCTCAATTTCCTGTTGCCTTTTTATTGGTACTGAGGATCACTGAAGTGTAATGGACCACAGATCTGTGTGGATCTAGAACATAGAACAGTATAGCAAAGTACAGGCCCTTTGGCCCACGATGTTGCGCTGAGCTTTTACCCTAGTCCTAAGGTCAATCTAACCTCCACCCCTACCTTATACTATCATCCATATGCCTATCTAATAGCCGCTTAAATTTCCCTAATGTGGCCAACTCCACTACCCTCTCTGGCAATGCATTCCACACCCCTACCACTCTCTGAGTAAAGAACTCTGAGGTCTTCCCTATATCTACCTCCACTCACTTTAAAACTATGCCTCCTCATAATAGCTACCTCCACCCTAGGAAAAAGTCTCTGGCTGTCCACTCTATCTATACCTCTGATCATTTTGTACACCTCTATCAAGTCATCTCTCATCCTTCATGACCTCTCCTATCTCTTTAGGCTCGTGCACAAATTCCCTTTACAATCCTTGATCGGCCTTACCCTTTCTCTGGTCATTCTCTTATTCCTCACGTATTTGTAAAAAGCCTTGGAGTTTTCCTTGATCCTATCTGCCAAGGTTTTCTCATGCCCCCTTATAGCTCTCCTCAGCCCTTTCTTCAGCTCCTTCCTGGATAACTTGTATCCGTCTAGAGCCTTTTCCGTTCCTTGTTTCCCAAATCTTACATAAGCATCCTTCTTCTTCTTAACCAGTCGTTCGACCTCTCTTGAGAATCAAGGCTCCCTTACTCGACCGCATCTTCCCTGCCTGCTAGGGACAAATATATCGAGCACACGCAGTATGCATTCCTTAAACAATCTCCACATTTCAATAGTGCTCTTCCCTGACAGCATCTGTTCCCATTTTATGTTACCCAGTTTTTGCCTAACAGAAATGTAATTACCCTTCATCCAATTATAAACCTTACCCTGCTGAATGTACATGTCCCTTTCCATGACAATTGTAAAAGTAACAGAGTTATGATCACTACCGCCAAAATGCTCTCCTACCAACCGGTCTAACACTTGGCCTGGTTCATTGCCAAGCACCAAATCCAAAGTGGCCTCTCCTCGTGTTGGTCTATCTACAAACTGTGTCAGGAATCCTTCCTGAACGCACTGGGCAAAATCCGCTCCATCTAAACTACTACAACTAAAATGTTTCCAGTCAATATTTGGAAAGTTGAAGTCTCCCATGACTACAACTCTGTGACTTCTGCACCTTTCCAGGTCTGCCTCCCAATCCGCTCCTCCATTTCTCCGCAACTATTAGGGGGTCTGTTTAAAAAAAAAACCCTACAAAGTGACTGCTCCTTTCTTGTTCTGGACCTCAACTCAAACTGACTCTGTAGACATATTCTCAAACTGCCTTTCAGTAGCTGCTATATTAGCCCTGACTAGCAATGCCACTCCCCGGCCTCTTTTTTCACCCTCCCTATTTCTTTTAAAGCATCTAAATCCTGGGACTTCCAACAACCATTCCTGTCCCTGAGTTACCCAAGTTTCTGTAATAGCCACAACATCGTAGTTCTAAGTACTGACCCATGCTCTAAGTTCATCCGCCTTATTTCTGATACTTCTAGCATTGAAGTATACACACCTCAAACCATTTCTGTGTCCACGATTACGTTCCATCAACCGCATTTCTTTATTAACAACCTCACTCCCTGTTGTGTCTGTTGGAAGAGTGAATACCTCATCCTCTGAATCACAAATCTGGTTCCCCACCCTTTGCCAATCTAGTTTAAACCATCCCGTATAGCTCGAGCAAACCTCCATCCCAGGATAATTGTGCCCTTCCGGTTCAGGTGCAACCCATCCTTACTGTCCAGGTCCCACCTTCCCCAGAATGTGCTCCAATTATCCACATAATGGAAGCCCTGCCTCCTACACCAGCCCTGTAGCCACGTGTTTAGCTGCACTCTCTATTTCTTACCTCGTTATCACGTGGCACTGGTAGTAATCCAGAGCTAACTACTCTGTTTGTCCTGGACTTCAGCTTCCAACCTAACTCCCTGTACTCGTTTTTCACATTCTCTGTCCTTTTTCTACCTAGGTCATTGGTACCGAAGTGTACCATGACTGCTGGTTGCTCACCCTCCCCCTTAAGGATCTTGAAGACACGATCCGAGACATCTCGGACCCTGGCACCGGGAGGCAACATATCATCTGTTCATCTCGTTCGCGTCCACAGAACCGCCTGTCTGTGCCTCTTACTATTGAATCCCCCAATTGCTCTCCCCTCTTCCCTTCTGTGCCACAGGGCCAGGCTCAGTGCCAGAGACCTGTCCGCTATGGCCTTCCCCTGGTAGGTCATCCCCCAACAACAGTATCCAAAATGGTAAACTTATTATTGAGGGGAACGGCCACAGGGGATCCCTGCACTGTCTGCCTATTCCCTTTCCCCTTCCTGACAGTCACCCAGCTACCTTTTCCCTATACCTTCAGTGTGACCACCTTCTTACAACTCCTCTCTATCACCCCCTCAGCCTCCCGAATAATCTGGAGTTCATCCAGTTCCAACTCCAGTTCCCTAACGCGGTTTTTGAGGAGCTGGAGTTGGATGCACCTCTCGCAGGTGAAGTCAGGGGGGACACCAGCAGTGACCCTTACCTCCCACATCCTGCAAGAGGTGCATGCAATTGCCCTAGCTTCCACTCTCTCTCTTCTAGATTTCCAGAAGTTTAAAAAAAAAGCCTTACCTTACTGACCCTCCACACACACTTTTTCTTTGGTTAGAGGAGGAGGATGGTTGGGAGACACTACACGTGTAGTGTTTTGGGTTTAGGCAATGCCCAAATATATCAGTTCCTTCCTAGCTTGCGTTCTCTCCACACACCCGCTGCTGAAAACAACAAGGCCACTGCTGCATGAGGTAAGTTTTTATACAGGGGAAAAAATAACATTACTTTCCCATCGGCACTCTGGTTTGCGCTGCTGCCGCTGAAAGCGGAGACTGCTGGACCAGGCTTTCCTTGGTAGCCACCAACTTGTACATGGAGGCAGCCAGATTGTGAAATGCCAGTGACAGTATGGTGGCAACAGTGTTGATGTAGTGCTGACACCTTTGTGCCAGTTGGCCCTCTGCCCCAGACAAACCATCCTAGTTTCCTGTGTCTGATTGTACATTTGATAATAAGTTGTTAAGGGACCCTATCCTGCCTGGGGTTGAATAGGTGCCTGACCTCTGGTATTCTTCCAAGTGCCAGCGATCTGAGGCATTGCTTCCTGACTGCTGACATTACACTTATTCCAATGAGACTTGCAGGGGTCAAAAGAGCGAATGTGTTGTGAAGAAGGGGTGGAAGTTTGGGCATGTTAAAAATACAATCATAGCAACAATAATGGACAGTAGCATAACAATGGACAAGTCCCCTTGGTTTCCAGGACATAGAAGTTGCAGCGTCTCTACAGGAGCAGTCCTGGTCTTCACCTGAGATGGCCAGCATCCTCCCTGTGAAGGGTGTGAGGAGTCGAATGTCAGACAGCCCACCTCTAGTCTCGGCCTTCTCTACCCTATTATGGATCGATTTCTCCTGGAAAAAGATAAAGCAAGGGATTGAGTGAAATGAAAGTGACTGGCACAGCCGTTGGGGCTGTGCAGAAGGTAAAAGGGTGGTGAAATGTCTGAATCAGAGAGTAGACAATGCAGAAGCCAGGTAAGGCTAGCAGTCTGAGGGTATTGGTTTGGGGGACAGTGAGTGAGTGAAGAAAGATGCGGCCTGCAATAGTGAGAGTGGTAGACCATGATCCTTGGTTAGAAGTGTGTGTAATTGCAGTTGTAGCAGAAAGAAGATGGTTATGCTTATCCTGACAGAGAGGAGAACATCTTTGACTTTCTTCCTATACTGCTGGGCAAATTCCAGACCATGGAAGGCCACACTGATCTGGGTGACAAATTCAGGCCAGACAGGCAAGACTCCTCTACTGAACAATGAAGGCAAGCGTGCATAAAGCCTTTTTAACCACCCTGTCTATATGTGACACAAATTTCAAAGAATTATGTACCCGCTTCTCTAGGTCCCTCATTAATTGTATAAGCCCTGCCTTTGTTTGTTGTACCAAATTACAATACCTTGCATTTATCCAGATTGAACTCCACATGCCATTTTTCAGCCCATTGACCCATTTGATCAAGATCCCTCTGTAATCTTAGAAAATCTTCTTCACTGTCTACTGTGCCACCAATTTTGGTGTCGTCCTCAAACTTACTAACCATGCCTTCTATATTCTCATCCAAATCATTTATTTCAATGACAAACAAAAGACAACTCAGAACTGATCCCTGTGGAAAACCGCTGGTCACATGCCTCCAGTCTGAAAAGCAACCCTCCTCCATTACTGAGATAGCAAGAACTGCAGATGCTGGAGTCAGAGATAATAAAGTGTGGAGCCAGAGGAACACAGCAGGCCAGGCAGCATCAAAGGAACAGGAAAGCTGACGTTTTGGGTCAGGACCCTTCTTCAGAAACGGGGAGGGTGAGGGGAGCCCAGAAATATTCAACCAAAGATATATTTCCCTCCGCACCCCTATCTGCCTTTCGTAGGGACTGCTGTCTCCGCCGCTCCCTCGTCCACTCCACACTCCCCACTAACCCAACCACCCCCGGCACCTTTTCCTGCAACCACAGGAGGTGCTACACCTGCCCCTACACCTCCCCCCTCACCTCCATTCAAGGCACAAAATAAACCTTTGACATCAGACATGGATTCACCTGCACATCCACCAATGTGGTCTACTGCATCCGCTGCACCCGATTGTGGCTTCCTCTACATCGGTGAGACCAGACGGAGACTCGTATACTGTTTTGTAGAACATCTGCACTCTGTACGCGACAAACAACAACACTTCCCGGTCACGAAACATTTTGTCTCCCCCTCCTACACTTCCTGGGTGACATGTCCATCCTGGGCCTCCTCTTGTGTCATAATGACGCCACCTGGTAACTAGAGGAGCAGCACCTCATATTTCGCCTTGGGGGCCTACAGCCCGATGGCCTAAATGTGGAATTCACCAGTTTAAAAATCTCCCCACACCCGGCTTCATCCCATGACCAACCCTCCCTCTCATCCCTGCTTCTATGACCTGACACCTGTTCACCTTCTCTCCCACCTATCTGCCAATCCTACCTCACTGACCAATCCCAACCACTGCCTACCTGCACTCACCTATGACCATCCCACCTACCTCCCCCAGCCCCAACCCTCTTCTCTCTATTTACTTCTGAGCTTTCTTCCCCCTCCCCATTTCTGAAGAAGGGTCCTTATACTAAAACTAAAGGGAAGACCTTTTAGAACAGAGATAAGGAGAAATGTCTTCAGCCGGAGAGTGGTGAATCTATAGAATTCACAGCCACAGAAGGCTGTGGAGGCCAGGTCATTGAGTACATTTAATATGGAAATAGATAGGTTCTTGATTGTCAAGGGGATCAAGGGTTACTGGGAGAAAGCGAGAGAATGGGGTTGAGAACTTAGCAGCCATGACTGAATGGTGGAGCAGACTCAGTGGTCTGAATGGCCTAATTTCTGCTCTGATGTCTTATGGTCTTCCCTGGTTTCTCCTTACAACCTTTCTTAAAGAAAGGTACAACAATAGCCACGCTCCAGTCATCAGGCACCTCTCCTGTAATTATAAATGATGCAAATATTTCTGCAAAGGGTCTCACAATTTCCTCCCTCACTTCCCACAATGTTCTTGGATACATTAGATCAGGTCTCAGAGATTTATCCACATTTACGTTCTCTAAGACCTCCCAAACCACCTCTTCTGTAATGTGAACTGTTTTTAAAACATCAAAGTTTATTTCTCTACATTCTCTAGACTCTACTTCTTTCTCCACAGTAAAAAAAAACCGATGGGAAATATTCATCTAGTATCTCTCCCATCTCCTAAGGTTCAACACAAAGACGACCTCCTTGATCTTTAAGAGGCTCTATACTGTCTCTAGTTACCCTCTTGCTCTTAATGTATTTGTAGAATCTCTTTGGATTATCCTTAACCTTATCTGCCAATGCTATTTCATATCCCTTCTTTGCCTCCCTGATTTCTCTCTTAAGAATGCCTCTACACATTTTTTATATTGATTAAGAGATTCAAGTTGTCCGTATCTAAAATAAGATCCTCTTTTATTCTTGATGAGAACTTTGATGTCTTTATTCATCCATTGTTCCTTAATTTTACCAGCCTTACCCTTCAATCTAACAGGAACAAAACACTTCTGAACTCATCATCACACTTTTGAATGCCTCCCACTTGTCTGATGTCCCTTTACCTGCGAACAGTCTACTCCAATCAACTTTTGAACGTTCTTGTTTCATACTTCTAAAATTTGCCTTACTCCAATTACAAACTTTAACTTTTATGGAAGGTTCACCCTTTTTCATAGCCATTTTGAAATTAATAGAATTATGATCGCTAGACCCAAAGTGTTCCCTCACCTTTACTTCAGTCACCTGCCCTGCCTTGTTGCCCAAAAGAAGGTCTAGTTTTGCTCCTTCTCTAGTAGGAGCATCCACATATTGAGAAAGAATTTTTTTCTTGAACACATTTGACAAATTCTTCACCATCCAAACCTTTAACAATATGTAGCCCCACTCAATGTTTGGAAAATTGAAATCCCCCATTATTACAACCTTATTATGCTTACATTTATCTGAAATCTCCCTACATATTTGTTTCTCAGTTTCCCTCTTACTGTTGGGGGGGGGGGGTCTGTAGTACAATCCCAGTGATCTTTCCTTTCTTATTTGTAATTTCTACCCGTATATTTTCACTGGATGATTTTTCAGCAATATCTTCCCTAGTTATAGCAGTAATGTATTCTTTAATCAAAAACATCACTGGCCCCTCCTTACTTGCCTTATTTTCTATGCTTCCTATAGCATCTAAAACCCATAATACTGAGCTGCCAGTCTTGTCCATCTCTCAGCCATGTTTCTGTAATGGCTATGAAGTCTCAATCCCACATTCTTAAACATGATCCGAGTTCATCAGCCTTATCTGTATGACCTCTTGCACTGAAATAAATCCAATTTAGTTCTTCAGAGTTACTACATACTCTGATTCTCTCTTGTCCTTCTTTGCTAATTGATGCGCTCTCCTCACTTTCAGAACTTTCCCCATTAATCCTTTTGTTTACACTGCTACTTAGAATTCCTCCACTCACCCTCTCTATCAAAATAAAGTCTTCCTTTACAGAATGAGCAAATCTCCCTGCTAAGATATTGGTCCCTTTCCAGTTTAGGTTAGAACCATCCTTTTTGAACAGGTCTTTTCTATTCCAAAAGACATTCCAATTGTCCAAAAACCTGAATCCCTGAACAATACATCAGTTCTTCAGCCATTGATTTATCTCCTTTAACCATTTTTTCCTTTCCTCATTTGAGTCTGGCATTGGGAGAAACCAGAAATTATTAATTTCAAGGTTCTATTTTTTAATCTTCTAACTAATCTCTTAAATTCATTCTGTACTGCTTTAATCTTTTCCCCCAGAATGTCATTCCTACCAATGTGTCCAATAAGTTCTGGCTTCTCAATCTCACCTTTAACAATGTGCTTGAAACATTGAGAAACGTCCTTAATCCTAGCACCAGGAAAGCAACAAAGAATCCTAAAGTTATGCTCACTGCCACAGAATTGCCTGTCTATGCCCCTGACAGCAGAGTCTCCTATAACAATAATTCTATTAAATCTTGTCAAATGCTGCCTAACATATGAATCATTCTAAGTGTCCAATAACTGACTGCCCATTCCATTTTCCTTGGAGAGACTATCCCCTTCTACAGTTCCAAAAACTGAATATCTATTTGCTAGAGGAATAGCCACTGGAGACTTTTGAACTAACTTTGTACATCTCCCGACAGTCACCACTAGGCCCTCTGTTGATTTTGTTCCTTTGCATCTATTAAAAGACTCACTTTTCCTTCTTATCCAAGTCCTGAAATTTCTAGATATCCAGGGTTCTCTGGACTTGTTGCTCCTACATTTCACCCTAAAGGGAATATGATGGGCTTGTACTTCCCATCCCCTAGCTTGGGAAATGCTTACAGTTAACTTCACTCTTTCTGAAAACATCAATGCCCTGAATGTAGGGAGAAGGGCATTAATTCAGGCTGAGATTTCAGAGTAAATTCAGTGAGACTCACAGCCATCAGAAGGTCAGCAGAAATTAACTGTAATCCTGGGACATAGTACTTTATAAAAGAAAAGGGCAAAAAGGTGGAAAGTTCAGGCAAAGTTTTGGATAATGATAGAAAAACAACAATTTTATAGCATCAAATCGCTAAGGTGCATTTTTCAAGTTTAATTGGCACTGACCATACATTTACAGAACTGGAACAAGTGAAATGAGTGATCTAAGTGATACACACATCTTGGATAAACATGAGCAGAACATGTCAGATAAAGGGCTGACTCACTATGAAAACATTAGTACTAATGCTCAGGATAGGGTTAATAATCCCACAGGGTGGAACTGAAAATCAGCACCAAAGCTAGAGGGATGCCACCATTCTAGGGACAAAGGAAAAGCCATCAGCAAATATAGACATTGGCTAAATATGCAGGATAAGGGATAGAAGGTGAGGTCTATAGGTTGGCAAAAGGAAACTAAAATGTGAAAGTCCAGAAAAAGTAGTACAAGTTTTGAAAGCGGACCTGAAGTCCTAAGAACAGATCATCGACTGCAAAAAAAAGGATTTCTGACCAAAGGAAGGTGAGATCTCGTAGTTCTAGGACAGAATGAGATAGGAGGGTACATAGAGGACATAAATTGACACCAGCAAAGATGATACAGGCTAGGAATGCCATGAGAAGCAAGTTCTAGTGACTGACAAGTTCTAGTGGCTACTGACAAATTAGAAAAGTTTATAAAGGACATCGAGCAAAAGAGTTGGAAAGCTTGAAAGAAGTTGCGTGTGTACTGAGGTACTAGGAAGGAGACAACCAACTTTATCACATAGATGGATATGTAGAATAACAGTTTCTTGGTGGTACATAAAGAAAAGGCTAAAGACAGACAACTGGCTCTGAGTTTTGAAGGAAGGCTTCATGATCAAAATGTTAGAGTTGATTCCCCTACAGAAGGAAAAGGAAATATGAAGATTTTGTTAGCTCTTTTAAAATGCAATTCTTTGGAATGTAAATTGACTGATGAAATTTTCATAAGTGGAAAATTTTCGAAAGGAAGTCTTTTTGGTGCCAACTAAGAAGGCTGTCAATTTGGAGAAGAAAATGTGGCAATTAAACAAATGTGTCTATGGGTTGAATGGTTCATCGATGATGTGATATTTCTCCATTAGGACCATCCAGCTGAAAGTGTATTCAGTTAAAAGTAGGCCTAGCTGTATTTTACTAGTTTCGCAAGAAGAAACTAACAAACATCTTTGTGATGCACGCAGGTGATTTGCTAGAGGCTAATTTTGCAGAATTCAAGTGATATGTGATAGATAACGTAAAAAAGTACTTGACTGTTGGGAGCAAGTTTCAGGGGCTAGGACTATATAGGACTAGATATTAAGTAGAGTGAGTCAAGAGTGACCTTAGATCAACCATCATACTTAGAACATATCACTTTTATACCACTAAATACAACCAGATCATCACAGAGAGGATCCTACATCCAACATAGAAGTAGACATGTTAAGGAGTTTGACTGGACATTAAACTGGTTCTGTACTCAGACTAAACCCAATGCCAGCTATGATCCACTGGAGCCTCGTACCATGTTAAAACATGATACAGTCGAAGGTTCACTGAGTGAATACAATAATGAAAAAAAGTAATTCAGAGAAATGTGCACTGAAGTTTCCAGCCTTGGGCAATTCAGCAGAAATGAAGTTAGTCATCTTTAATCTTTCATATGATAATCTTCCAGATGGATATTCTAGTATAGGAGAGTTTATCACATTCCTAGTGAGAAAGAATAACAACTATTGCTCATGAGTCGGGGAGCTAAGAAAACAAAAAGGGTAGTTTAAAGCATCTTAGTTGCTGAAACACTGGAATGACTGGAAACCACAGGTATAGGGATATGATTGTCTAATATTCTGGTGGAAATCCAAGCAAGGGGCAATCTGAGAGAACCTTGTCTATTTAATGTTTTCTGGATAATCCTCCTCTTTGGGACAGCTGAACTATCCATTAAGTCTTCACTGGAATGAAGCAATTAACAAATCAAGGAACACTGGAGAACCTACAGGTCTCAATCCACCAGCAAGACAGTCTAACCACATTCTACCCAACAAATTACCATTCCTTGAAGTGTGAAGAGAACAGATTTGAGGAAGAAAGTGACATTTCCAGATCATCAATGGATAGTGGTATAAGTACATCCATAACAATAACAGTATGAGGGTAAAAGACTTGGATGGAGATGTTACAAGAACAGTCTAATATTTGGTTGTATGTAGTAAAGACATACTGTGAAAATGTAATTACGACAAAGGCAGCCTAAGGAAGGAGTTGGTAGGAGGCACATCCGGTGCTGTGTACTCATAAGTCTTTACAGAAATGTGAAATGTGGGTCATATTCATGTAAACCCTGCATTGCTGTTGTAATGCAATAGACCTCCCAGTGTTTACTCAATAGGACTCTTCCAGTTGGACCAAAGAAGTGATTATCATCATGTACACAATACCACTTCGGACTACATAAAACAAGGTTACGCGTCACGGTCAATGGCAAAACAAATTAATTTTCAGTTAATGATGGCGGAAGAGCTAGAATCTTTAGGGACATAAAGAGGAGCACCCTAAGGGAAGTAGAATTGTACTTTGAAGTACACACGCGACAAACAATGAGAAATCAATTCATGTTTTCATCTAATCATATTGCTCATTCAAATTGAAAATTGAGGGTATTAACAATGACTGATTCTAAAAAAAGCTCAAGACTGGAAGGCGCGAAGAAACGAGATTACGACGGGACCTTGGGCAGCTGATGAATGCCACAAGCATTCGGGTGTGGAGCCCGCTGGTTCTGAATGAAGCATTCTCACCCTAAATCATACACTGTATCCTTCTCTACACTCAATATGACCAACCTGCCGTGCATAAATTTCTATTCAGATTAAATTACTCGCGATACCGTGCAAGAGACCAGATAATTCAGTGTTTACACGGATGATATCATCACATTTGAAAATAAATGCGTTCAGACTTTTAAAACAAAAACTTTGTCTTGCCGGTGCGGGTGGGTAACAGGACAGTCTCTCACAACCTTTGGGTCAGGGTTGGTTTCTCTCAGCTCTCATTGTGTTTGACCTGAGGCCATTCGGGCGTTTCCGTGCGGACCTGTTGCCTATGTGGTGTTGTTTTAAAAAAACGAGTGCCTCAGCCTCGGGTGTTTCCGTGCTGCAGCTGGAAGGCCGGCGGAGCGGAGCCGAGCTGAACTCAATCTGAACGAGTGGAGGTTTCGGGAATCTCCGCGGGCCCTGACTTGACTGATTGAACGCTTGTAACATGGCGGCGGTGATGAAGGGAGCGAAGTTGAACATCTTTGGCTAAAGTAAAAGAGAGAGACAGAAACGAGAACAATTCTTCTGTTCTAATTTCGGTCGAGTAATGGACCCGTGGTTTTCTGCAACACGTGCGCAGGAAGAACGTGAGAAAAAATTGCAACAGAGGGAGCAACCAAAGGAATAAGTTTATAGCAACGCCGGTTTGGGAAAGGAATAAAAGTGCGAAAATGTCGGATTCTAAGGTGAAAGTTGCAGTGAGAGTCCGGCCAATGAACCGACGAGGTAAGGAGGAATTTAAAACCCAATTCAAGAAGCAGCGCGGTTCTCGGGAATGTTTTAAGGAAAGGGTCTTTTATTTGAAGTAACATTGTTAATAGTTGGGGAGATGATACGCAGGAGTTGTGGGCTGTTTGGTAACATTGTGACTGATGTTCTGCACAGAGCTGGAACTCAACACCAAGTGCATAGTGGAGATGGAAGAAAATCAGACTGTCCTTCATCCACCGCCTTGTCCTAACACGTCCAAGGCAGACAACAGGTAATAGCCGCGCTTCCCAACGACAGACTCTTTTCCACTGCAGCCTTCCTTTCCTCCCCGATCCCAGAAAGAAAACTACAATGGAAATAGTTTATTTCTCACTATTTCTCTTTCGTTATGCCGCCATGAGAATTAACGCCCCAAGCGTGGTTTAAAATTGGAACTCTGCACAACAAAAATCTGCTGTTCGCATAAAAAAAGGAGGGAGGAGGGGAGAGCGTCTTTGACGATCGAGACCACAAACGGCGCCAGCAGCTACTTCTAGTTCGTACAGTGCTGAGATTAGAGTGTTCCTAGTCGGACAGTCAGATATTTATAAACAAGTTTAAATAAAAACATGTTCAAAAGGCACTCGTAACATATATATATTACATATTACACTTGTTTCGATGGTTTTCCATCTTTTGTTAAAAGAAGGAAAGATAATGTTGGCACACACCCAATTTCTATGGTCTGTTGCGTTGGAATTTTTTTTGGAAGAGAAATGGAAGATTGGGGGCTGGGAGAAGAGACTTTAGTGACAAGTTCCAAAGAAGTAAAGAAATGTGGCATTACTATTAAACGATAGTAGAGAATGAATGGTGACTGGGACTGCAGTCTCATTTCAGTTTTTTTTTTGCTTTTTTTAAAAAAGTGGACATTATCTTTTTGTATTTGTTATAATCTAAACGAGTGGCGCGGGTTGTGCTTTGACTATTGAAGGACGATAGTGTTCAGATTTTTTGTTGGAAAATCCAGGTGATAGTACAGAGACTGCCGTGCTACTGGGTCCGTTCTGTAGAATCTCCCTACACGGGAGGCATTTGTAAAATTCCCTGGCTGAAGCTGTTTACCCACTCCCGTACTCAGCTTGGCTGCAAATTGTTGTAGTAGTGTTGCTCTTTTTAATCGCAAATTTGTCTGGTCTGTTTTAAGAATCGGCATGTTTTTTTTGGAGGGTCAAGATTGGCTATTGATTTGTGTAACCCATCAAATTCAGTCACTTACTTTTCAATTGGCCTGTAGAGCGACGACGCGGAACAAGCCTACAACCAACCGCAGTCTAACCTTCCCTCCCATCAAACGAATCCCAGTCACTGAAATATAACTGTTTGAAAAGCAGGTGCGGTTTACTGCTTCCAGTTTACTGATTAGCTTTTCTCAGCGATTTCGTGCTGTCATGATTTATTTGTTTTCTTTTGAGTGGACCAAATTCTTTGTACGTGATATTGCATTCGGGCGTTATTTGGCTGCTAAATGAACACACTACACTTAGTTGGAGTGGTTTTGAGCCAAGTTGTTAACGTAGCTTTCGATCGAAAGGGCTCTCGCACTGCAGGCATGTTTGCAACATATAGAATGCATTTGACTCTTGCAACCTTAGCATCCGTACTTGGAGTTATTTACAATATACGGGAGACCACATACTGCGTAGATTTAATTAAGTGTTTAGACCAAGATCTTGTGTACAAACCCGACTGGAAATCTAATGTTTGTATCTAATCCGCGTCACTCGCTGCTTTAACTATTTGCAGTACTCGCTATATTTCCATGTTTTAAATTTCAAATTCACATTAAAATAAAATTATCATAATTTGTGCCTAGTCATCTTTGATGCACTGTGGAGTCCATGTGTAGTAGCATGTTCGAATTGCAACTGCATTATCATAAGCGTTTAATTGGAATTCAGTCCATGTACTGAAAGAATTGGCCGTTTGTATTCTGTTTGCAGCATTGTAGGTCAAACAGTTTCCGCTCTCTTTCTTTCCCCCCCCCCAACTCCCAACTCCCAAATAGCTGGGCCGAAAGGCAGGGATGGAGTCTGTGTGCTTTTTGTTCTGTGCAGTTTACTTTTTTGATGTAGTGGATGGAAATGAAATTGAAGTCCAAAGGCACCTTGAATAGCAGACAAGGTCATACGCTAGGTTTTTTTTATTATAAAGTAGATGGCCACCCACAATTTAAAATAGGCGCATGTACTACTCAGTAATTCCAGCTTGTTGTTTTGACCATTGGTAAATTTCTTTGCATGTAAATTCACAGGCAGCATGAGGATAAGAAACAGCAAATCAATCCATTTGGCATCTTCCTTCTTTCACCGTGGCAGTCATTTTTTCACATGTAACACAGTTTTTGGGTCTCTTGTATTGATCAATGGATCATTTAATCATGCAACCTGGAACAAGGAACATTTTCCTAATATCAGTTTCATTTTTTTTCATTAATGCCTATTTATATTCTCTCATACTGTAATGTGTTTTGTGCTTTGCTTATCCCCATCTCCCTAACAGACTAAGCCACTAAACCTGTATTAGTTCCATTTAAGCAGTGCTCTGAATTTCTAACATTTTCTGTTTTGATTGGTTCATGGTGAGATTTACCACAAGTTTTTACGTTTGTTTTAGGTAGTTATGTAATTCAGTTGGCTCACCCTTTGTCTTTAGAGTCTAGACTGCATAGTTTGAATTTCTCTAATCGTTTTTCCATAGCTTATCCCATTACTTTTGAATCTGTTTTGTTGCATTTTGCACTGTTTCTAACACAAATATATTTCTCTGTGAAATGTTCAAAGTTGAACCTAATACATTGACTTGCACAGAAGAGAATGAGGAATATAAACTTCAGTCATTGCTTTCTCTGTGTTTTTAAATTATTTTACCACATTGTTCGTTGTCTGGACACTGCAAATGATATGTCTACTATTAGTTCCTGTACCTTTTAATCCAGGTCCCTTTGTTTATTAAATTTAATTAATTGTACACTTCGTCATTTTATATATCCTCTAGGCATTTTGTACATTGCATTTCAGCGTTAAATTTAATCATGTCTGTCTGTGTTTTGATTTCAAGTACCTCTAAGTTATTCAGTGGGTCCTGTATTTCAGCCGTTTTGTCATCTGCAAATTCAACTAGTTCATAGTTTTGGTATTTAGGTCACTTTTATGTTCACTAGAAATTATAATGGTCTAAGCACTGACACTTGTGGGACATTTAATGAGTACTGAATGCAAAGATTTACTTGCGTTTTTGAAGTCAACGATTTAGAGTTTGTCCCTGTATTTTTTTTATTGGCTTTAGTTGTTTGCTTGATGTTTTACAAGATTTCAGTATCATGCAGATGTTTGATTTTTCCATCAATCTATATTATGTTTGTACTCGCCAACTTAAAATGGTCACTTAAAGCAACTGTGTGGAATAAGTATGGTTGTCTTTTCCCTGGCCCTCCTTTTGTTATTCGCTCACTTCACAAAGATGAGCACATATCTTGCTACCAGTTTACTAGCCTTGAGCGTTGTTGGTAGAAGTCACACTGTTGAGTTTCAGAAGTGCTTGTTACAAGTTTATGTAAGGCAGTTGTTAATCTGTACCATTTTGATAGCCATGGGTAATTCTGTTACGGAAATGTGGCATTCTTGTGGTAGTATCCCAACCCCTGAGCCAGGAGGCTCAGTTCAAATCCCACCTGTTGCAGGGGTGTGTAATAACTTCTCTAAACAGGATGATTTGGGGGGCAAGGATATCCAGGCATGGATAATGAATATCCTTATGGGATATTAAAACCAGCATCATTAATCAGAGACCCTATCCACTCTGCTTAATCCAGTGAATGAATTAAACATGACAATCTAAGACTCAAGTCTACAAATTACTACGGTTAATGAAAAAATATTTTTGATAGGTTATTCATTAGTAATTCAAACACTGAGAAAATATTTTGGCAAGGAAGGGTGATTAGTAGTGTAGGACTTGGAAGGCTGTGCCAGTTTTCTAAATGTTCTGCAGTGGAATAATTTGTTTGTGAGAGAAAATTTTGGAGTATATCTAAGCATACCTTAAAAAAAAAAAGGTCATGGAACATCATTTCTTCACATCATGTGAAATCCATAGTTCAGTACTTAACCCAACTTATTTTAACTTCAAGGGAGGTTGTGATGGGTGCATTTGGTAGCAGATCGTTACATTTTGAGGACCTAGAAACCTTGAGATTCTGTCAGTCTTTGGCCAGAGACTGAGCATTGAAAAATGTTAGACATTTTGTAGGTTCCATTCAATGTTCCAGTATCTTTATTTAGATTATGTATATTTTCTTGACGTTGCACTCAAACATGTCTGATTCCATGCGTGTACGTTAAATCGTTCCTTCCTCCCCAACATCTGTCCTGACCATGACATTACCGCTGATTTGGCAGACTGTTTGTCCAGCGTCCAGTATCATTGAGCAGAAATCCTATTCATAAATATTGGGTAGACCAGTGCCATTGTATTTGGACTACAGTAATGATACCACATCAAACAACTAACTTCATTCCAGTCTTGGCTAAAGTGTAAGGCTGAACCAGACTGTTGGCAAACTTAGTATCCTGTTTGACCGTGAGATCAACTGCTAACCTCTGATCCTTTCCATCTCGGAGACTGCCTACATCTCCCATTGGAACATATTTGGCTTGTTTGTTTGTTTTGTGTCCTTGTTGAAACCCTCACTTGTACCTTTGATACCTCTAGATTTGCTGTTCATATCTTCTTTTAATGAACCTTTTATCTTGCACCCTCCTTAAACTTGAACCCATCTAAAACTCTGGACTTTGTCAGGACCCTGCAGCTTAAGGCCTCATATCAACCTTGGTCTAAATGTGGCCAAATGACTGACTTCCAGAGGTGAGAATGCACTGATTATTCATGATAACAAGACAACATTTAGCCAAGTATGGCGTCAAGGAATATAGGCAAAAATTTGAAGTCAGTGGAAAATAGGGGAGCAAACTCTAATGGTTGGAGTCCCAACTAATACTATTTACAAAGGTAGATGGTTGGGGTCTTGGATCTAACCATCTTCAGCAACTTAATGAATTATCTTTATATACACCTGTAAGGTGAGAAGTTGGGATGTTCACTGGGCAATACTCATGACAATTTACAACTCCTAGTGTGCTAAGCAGTCTGTGCAGAGCAAAATTTTCTTCCAGTGGCTCCTCTTGAGACTTCTCAAGGGCCTCATTTTTTATGTAGTGTAAGGACTACATATGTCTTATTTGAAATATAAACTGGAAAATGGACGTTTGTACCTCTGTTGCAAAGAATAAACTATTTTTGCAACTTGAAGCAAAAGTAGAACTGTTGTTTGTTCATTGGTTACCTGTATATGTAAATTTTGGAGAAGCTGTTCTTGATAATTTTGAGAGACAAGGTGCTTTTAGTTGAAAAAACCTGCTGAGCAACAGCTTTTGGATTGGTTATAAGCAGTACTTCATCACAGAATTGAGTGAAAGGAACACTGGTACTCAGATGTCCAAAAGCATGCAACCAAGACAGGTCTCCTGACTCTTTCCCTCTGAGTGGAAGAAAATTCAGCACTAAAAGACGCTGAATAGAAGA
Source organism: Ginglymostoma cirratum (assembly GCA_024137785.1). Classification (NCBI taxonomy): domain Eukaryota; kingdom Metazoa; phylum Chordata; class Chondrichthyes; order Orectolobiformes; family Ginglymostomatidae; genus Ginglymostoma; species Ginglymostoma cirratum. The sequence continues at coordinate 3,769,872 of JAHRHZ010000029.1, read as the reverse complement.
ACATCAATTGCAAGCAAAAGCCTAAATCCAACTAACCAGCTACCGGACTGACGATCACTGTCGTTGTCAAAAATACGATGTCCTCAGCAAAAACCAATAGAACTGTCAGTCACTTTGATTTATCTGTTTATGGTTTGGATTCTTGACTCAGAAACTTTGTTACATTTTGCCCATATTTTCCATCTGCGATATTTCTGCAAAGCTATCTGGCTTATACATCCTATTTGCGGATTAGTGTGTATCCGCTTTGGATGTAGAGGGGATATAGAATGAGTTTGTATATTTGCAAATAATTCTACGTTTTGCCACATGCTAAAGGATGAGTTTGTATTAACATGTTGTCTTGTTTTCTCAAACAAACTTGAGAGTTTCCTTTCTCTTGGATGGTGGTCATAGTGAGGCAAATTAATTATCTTCGTGATTATGAAGGTAATTTTTCACATCTGAGATGATTAGTGGAATAGTGGGGAGCTTGATTTACTCTGCACTCTTCCTATTGGGATTGTATAGCAAGCTACTGTTTTTTGTCTTCGGGACTCCTTGTTTTCTCACTATCTCATTTATTATATAATGCAATCATGTTATGGGGTATTTGGACACTTGGAAGCAGCATCAAAAGAAGTCATCAATATCCTAAATTTAGTGGAAGATGAATAATTATTAAGCCACAACACTCATGGACAGCATTGATTTCTTTTGACACCACTGTATTTAAATTGGCTCAAAACCATATGCATATGTTAGCAACAAAAATTTCTTTCAAACCAACCGACACAGTTTTACATGCAAAAAGTCATCTCTTGAAACATGGTTCCAGATTGGTGAGTGCCTAGTTAAGGCATCTCTCTTGCATGTTCACAAAGGTAGAATATTTCAAATGGATAGTTGTTGCCCTTTTTTTAAATTGCATCTCCAGTTTAAATTGAACTGATACATTGCTCATTACTATAGCACCCTCTTTAGTTTTCCCATGTAGTAGCTCTTGACCAATGACATTTCTGAACAGGTTGATTAGAAAATATCTCTCCCTACTTCCTGCAAGAAACATAAAATCAATAGTTGAGGAAGAGGAGGTCACTCAGCTTACTGTTCCTTTGGCAGCTGTTTGAAAGAGCTTCCTTCTAGACACACTGCCCTGCTTTTACTCTGTAGTCTGCAAATTTATTTTAAGTTCTTGAAATTTAAAAATTACTATTGAATATGCTTCCGTAAACTTCAGCAGTGATTCCTGATCACTATGCCTCATTCCATATTTTCAAAAAAATACCCCTGACATGCTGGTGGATGTTTCTTTTTACAAATTGTCTTAAATCCGTCTCCTCTGGATACCAAGCCTCCTACCAACAGAAATACTTTGCCCAAGGCAGTACTAGTCTGAGAATGCCCAATCTTGTCTTGGAAGCTTAACAGACTTGGGTCTGGTTCGTACTTGGTTGGGAGAGTGCCTGGGAATTCCAGGTGCAGTAACTTCAAAAGGAGGACATGGTGGTTTAGGGCTAAAGTCAATGTCTTAGTAAGGCAGAGGCTATGATGTTTTGGGGATGTGTTCAAATATCATCATGACAACTGGTGAAGTTTAGCACCAGTGTTGTGATGCCGTTGTTGTCATTTTATCCCTCCTAAACATATACTGAAAACAGTTTTTCAGAGACATAAAGCATGATTGAGTCACTGCTGAGCTACTGAGCCTCCTGCTTAAGGAGGTCTCTGCACCGAAGTGACGGCTTCCTCTCAGATGCTGCAGGGATACCTTTTGTATTGAGCATCGATGACTTACTTCATCTGTCCAGTGCACAGCTCTGTTATGATGTACAATTTCTGTTTATGGAATGGATGAGTCCTCAGATCTTCTGGGAATTGCTTCTTTTATCTGGACTTGATCAGAGTTGGGATATAGTTGCCCTGCTCTGGAGCTTTCCTTCAATAAAGGTGATGACTGCTATAAGAGAGCAGCTGCTCAGGATCCAGGCCCTCTGTCAGTGGGATTTTAAACTTCTGTTGAAGGACAGGGCTTGAGATGTAGGGGTGATGTGACTCTGAATTCGGATGTCAAAGGAGTGAGCTAGATGATGCTAGAACAAATAGCTAACAGGGTGTCTGTCGGTGTTCCAAATCCATCTGCAGCCTCATAACTGTGGTACTCTGCTCCACGAATACAGTAAGGATTGAGACCATTCAAGTGTGCTCTAGACTTCTGCAAAAGCTGTCTGCTGTCCATATGGAATTTAGCATTGGCTCTGTTGACCAAATCCTCCCTTGGGATTCAGCATCCCAAAATTTGAGCCACCTTGAGAAAATTCCCTTCCTGCAGTTTAAAACAACATGAAGGAATTTCCTGTATGGGATGATGCTGCACATTTCCTACTTCCTTGCCCTTGTCCTTTGCCTGAATACGCTTTGGCTTGGTGACCTACTTTCTGGTAACAGAGATCCCCTGTAGGATGTTCTGTGTAAGGGAGGCCTTCCTGTTCCCACTGGGGACTTGTGGTGAAGAGTGCATGCGACAGTCCCATGCACCCATAGTTTCGGTGGATTGCTAGTTGCTGAAGGAAATGATATTTAATTTTAAAATTGCAGTCCCTACTTAGTTATTTAAAGGGGCTACTTTAAAAATTTTTGGTTGGTGTTCTGCCCCGTGGTCCTGATCTATGGGCACCCTGTGTGCAGAGGGGTGGCAGATCTCAGGACCTCCTTATGGGCCTGTTCCTGCGCCTGTCTCTAAGGTGCTCATCAGTGTTTCCAGGCAGTGGGTTATGGAGGGAGTTGTGGCACTCACTCATTTTTCTGTCCTCCTTCCCTGGTTCCATCTGTGTTTGGGTGTCTGCGGAGAGGGAGTATGTCAAGTACACAGCCACAGTGCATGATGTTTGTGATCGGTGGGCACTGCAGGGGTTGGGGTTTATCATCACACTCAGCAATGATATTTCAGTTTTATTTGATAAGTACCTGTTATTGTTTAGTAAGTTTCTGCAGATGTTTTGTCACAATGACCCACCAGGGTTCGAAATGTGTTCATTTAAGAAAAAGGGAGCCCATTTATTGATTTACTTTGAGTATAAACTCCTTTTATCAATTTCATGAAAGCACCACAAATTTGGACACCAATTTATTTTATTGTATATTACCTTCCAGGTGAAGTACATGAGATATAAATCCCTTAATACTGAGTATTTAAACATAGGAACATAGGACTGTTCCTACGTTTAAATAGCAGAAATGACCCTTTAGGCGGCACCATCATTTAATAACATGGTGGCTGATCTGATTGTGGTTTCCACTCAGGTTTCCACTCCAGTTTTATGACTGTCCCCTCTGTCTATAGCTAACTCAGCCTTGAATAAATGTAATGATCCTGTCTACGTTGTTTTTTGAAGAAGAGTTCCATTGACTAAGACTGAGAGATAAAAAGTCTTATCTCCATCTTAAAGGAGGCCTTTTTTTTTCCATAAACCGTGTCTCCTACTTTTATATTACAATCACCTGACAATAAATCAACATTCCATTGCATTCTTTTTTCACCTGCTGTACCTACATATTAATTTTGTAATGTTTTAGACTATTGCTTTTCTATTCTCCCTGCCAAAGTAGACAACTTCGTTTTTGTGCACAATCCTCAATCTACCAAATTTTTGCACACTCACTTCACTTATCTATATCCACTTAGAGACTGTACCACTCTTCACAACATAATTTACTACCTAGCATAGTGCATGGCAAATTTAACTGCCATACATTCAGTACCTCCATCCAAGCCATTGATATAGATCTTAACCAGTTGATGCCCAACATCGATTCCTGTGGTCCTGTACAAGTTATTGCTTGCCAAACAGCTAACTACTCCTTTGCCTGTGTTAATGTGTTACCCCCATGTCATGTGTTCTTATCTTGTAAAGTAACCTTTTGAGGCAACTTATCAAATGTGTTTGGAAAACCAAGTACACCTAAGTTGTTTTTTTTATGTCTTTATCTACCTTGCTTGTTACTTCTTCTGAATCTCATACATTGGTTAAATTTAGTTTTCCATCCAGCATCATTGTTGATTATGACTGATCCCATTATAATGTTGTGTATCCTGCCAGAACTTCCTTAATAAATGATTTCAGCAGTTTCTCCCTGACAGCTGTTAGCTATCTGGCTGAAATTTTCCTTTCTGCCTCCACTTTTGAATAAAGGTGTTACATTTGCTGTTTTCTAATCTGCTGAGTCCCTCCCAGAATCAAAATAATTTGAGAAAATTCCTTCATCCCTTAATGTACTCCAATGTCTGTTAAGCTGCTACTTTTCAAAAAGCTTTGAAGTGAAGAAGTCTTCAGATGGAGTAGTAATCGAGGACCCCTCCCCATGTAAAATACTCTATAATGCCAAAAATAAAGAAGTTCTGCATGTAAAAAGCATTTTAATAATGTTTTTAAGAAAAGTTATTTGCACACATTTGTGAAGTAGGTGTGTCTGCTTCTCTCTCCTGAGTGTTTCATTGTCCATTTTCTTCTGTGTAGTGGCTGTAGTCTTGCCCCTACTTCCTTTGGTTCATTTTTAATGTCGTTTAGCTGACCATCTGATACGGATCTGTTTTGTACAAGAATTTCATTTGTTCAGAATAGAACTATTACTGTTGAGTATTTCCAACATTGAATAAAAAAATCACTGACTCAGCCCCTATCATATGACGTGCTCTGCTGCTTCTAAGTGTCAGAGACTACATTGCAATACCTTGTTTATATTCCTGGAGGGTTGAGCAAAAAGCTAATTGAATAAAAATGGGGTGAAGAATGTTAACTCTAAGCTGGATAATTGATAAAGGGGATGAGAGATTGAGCAGCTGGTCAGATATTTACTAAATAGTTTTTTGACTACTAAATAGTGCTGTTCAGCGTTTCAGTAGAATGGAGCCTTCAATACATGATTCGGTTGGTAATAATGGCTTGAGTGGAGGCTAATTCAATTACAAATGGGATTTTGAAGAACTGTGAAAAAAGCTTCTCTGTTGGAAGATGTTGAGTCTTGTGATTTTTTTTAAAATTGGATTTACTAAAAAAAATCGTATTAACAAGTAGATTTTGTTCAACAGAATAATGTTCATTATTAGAAAACTGGGTAATTGGCAACACATTTCTGATGAAGGGTTTAGGCCCGAAACGTCAAGTTTTCCTGCTCCTATGATGCTGCTTGACCTGCTGTGTTCATCCAGCCCCATGCTTGTTATCTATAATTGGCAACACAGGTGTGTTGATATTTAATTAAAAATTCTATGAAATGTGTTCAGAAGATACTCAAGTATATGTATTTCCATTACTGACAAGCTTAACATCAGCTCCCTTGTGGAACTTGATATCAGCTGTTTGGATATGTTGTGTTCGATTATACTTGAATTCCACCTTGGTGTTACCCAGTTTCATGGAGGAAAGATTATGCTGTATTTACCAACTAGGAAGAGCACTAATATACATGACACCAGAATTGCACTCTTTTGGACTTTGACCTTTGTACTATATCAAATTTTAACCTCATTTTCAAATTCATCTTTGGGGATGGAAAGTAGCAACAACAGCAGGGTATTTCCTGATCTTCTTGCCTTAATCATTTATTGAGGCACACCTTTGGACATGTAACTGTTGTGATATTGTTTGGTTAATATGAGCCATTGGCATTTTTCCATTGGTGTTTGTTTAATTTGTTTCACAGATGAACAACACTGGAGCAGATTTATGTAAGCACTTTTACCTTGTGTTGGTGAAATGAGCTTTCTCTTTTCTTGGATGAGTCAGAGGTTACAGAAATATTCCTTATAGGCTCTCTTGGCCTGACATTTAAGTGTAAATTTGGATTGGCAATAAATCAATGCTAATCACCTGCAGTTGATATTTTAAAAATGTCTGTGAAAACAAGTTTTATGTAAATGGAAAACCCCAATATCCCTAATTTGAAATATAGACATTCTTGGTAATTAAATATGAGCTAATAGTTGCATGTTGTATTAAGTGGAGACAATGCCAGTGGTTCTGGATTTTAGGATAAGCGCACCAAGTGAGTCCTGTTTTTAATAAAAATGGTGACTTGCTATTGTACTCTGACAAAATAATTGTGTGTGACATTGTAAAAGTATTTGTTTATTTAGTTTAAGCATTTTATTCCTGTGTTTATTGATCCACCCAAAATATTCTGATAATGAATATTGCTTTATTGTTGACTTCACAAAAAAGCTTGAATTTCTTTTTATTTTGTTGACTTGACTCCAGTAGTGTTTGCATTTCTTGTATTGGTTGTTTCCTGTGACTGTTATGTTTCAATGTATTTCCACCAATCAATTGAAGTAAATTACAAAATTGTGTTGTTTAATTGCTGTTTGAATATTAGTATGTCAGTGAGAGGCCATGCTGTGCGTGGATTTGTAAAATTAGCAGATTAAAAACAACCTGGCACTCATTGTCTTAGGTTGAACTGGATCTCATCAAAATGAGGAGAATCTTGGATGTTCTGAAGGAAAATATTATGAATTTTGCTTATCAGTTCACACAACAGCTGCATTAGTTTTGACCACGTCACTATTTCCATAACCTCAAAAATAAAGCTGGAGACAGGTTGCAAGACGTATCACTTATTGCATATTATGGTTTTTTGAAATAGCCGTGCAACTAGAAAACCTGTTGAGAAAGAGTTGTCATTTTTTGATACAGACTGTACGTTTTTTTTTAAATTTCATCATTGCTTAAGTTTGAATTTTTTGGAGTTTGAAATAGTGACATACAGGTATTTCTGTGTGTCTGAAGGAGCAATTTATTCAGTTAATCAACTTGTTATAGTCACTTGTAAAATGTGGATGTCACTGGCTGGGCCAGCATTTATTGTCAGTCCCTAGTTGTCCTTGAGAAGGTAGTGGTGAGCTGCTGCCTTGAACTGCTGTAGTCCATATGCTGTAGGTTGACTTAACACTGCTGTAAGGGAGGGCTCTGCAGGACTTTGATCTAGCAATACTGAAGGAACAGTGATAGTTTCTAGTTCAGGGTGGTGAGTGGCTTGGAGGGGAATTTGCAGGTGATGGTGTTCCTACCTCTGCACTTCCCCTCCTCAATTGTGGTGGTCGTGGTTATGGAAGGTCCTGTCTGAGGATCTGTGGTGACTTTCTGCAGTGCATCTTATAGATGGTGCATACTAATGCCACTGTGCTTTGGCATTGGATATTTGTGGATGTGATGCCATTCAAGTGGCTTGCTTTATCCTGGCTGATGTCAAGCTTTTTGAGTTATTGGAGCTGCACTCATCCAGGTAAATGGGAAGTATTCCATCACACTCCTGTCTTGTGCTTTGTAGATGGTTGTGGACAAGCTGTGGGATTTCAGGAGGTGAGTTATTTGGTACAGTATGTAAAGTAGCTCCTGAGAAAAGAAAACAGTTAATTAGGTTTGTTGACACCTAGCTTACCTGAGAGTAAGGAGTTAATTATTGATAGTCCTTGATCATAAGGGTTTAGATGAAAACCTGAAGAAGTTAGTTAAAGCTGAAAACACTTAAGCTCAGTTGTACGATATTCCTAAGAAGAAGCAATCACGTTTTCCAGACTGGGAATTGTAGCCATATTAAGCCCATCAAGGTGTTAGAGGCATTTTCTGGTGAGTGCTGTCTAAGAGGTGCATTTGGGTATCATACCAAGGTGATTTTGGCATTTGGAAAGGAGTGTTTTGAGGATTCATGAGAATATTTGACCACGTGTTTCAAAATCTTTACGTTTGTGTTTTACAAAGTCTGGTTTATTCTCATTTTATCTTCATTCCTTTTGTTTAATAAATATCATAGAGTCTTAGAAACCCTACAGTGTGGAAACAGGTCCTTTGGCCCAACAAGTCCACATTGACTCTCAGAGCATCCCACCCAGACCCATCTCCCTAATCTACACATCCCTGAACACTGGGCAATTTAGCATGGCCAATCCACCTAGCCTGCACATCTTTGGACTGTGGGAGGAAACGAGACCTGGAGGACACAGGGAGAATGTGCAAACTCCACACAGACAGTTGCCTGAGGCTGGAATCGAACCCAGATCCCTGGCACTGTGAGGCAGCAGTACTAACTACTGAACCACCGTGCTGCCCCAACAGAAAGAATTATTAAAACAAAATCTGCAACATTGCATGCTTATGTTTCCATGAGAGATCACTTTGCAAAAAGCAAAACTAAAAGAAAATCATCTATTAAGCCTGATTTCAGACTGATTTTACTTGTCCGATAATAATATCAAAGCTGGGATCAAGACACCTAGTATTCCTGGTATTCACAATGTGTAAATGTGAAGCTTTAATTTCCAAGTTTTTGCAACTGCCTTAAATTTGAGTATTCAGTTGTAGTTGCAGTGGAGGTGATGAACATTCAAATAGTTTTAAGATGTTTTGGCACAAACTTTGGAAACATGCAATTGGTTTTAGGTCATTGTTCTTTAAAGAGCATATAATGTTTGAAACTGTGTTACTACCTAATCTCTATGTAAATGTTCTTTATAAATACGGCATTGACAGTGGAAGAAACGGTTTTTCTTGTTTCATGTTTTGCTTGAAATCGTAACACTTTTCGTCTTGCTCTCCTAACCAACCTATCCGAGATTCTTCTCCCTCTCCTTCTCTCTGACCACCGCATCACAAGGTAGAACTGGGATCATCCTGCAAAGATGCAGTACATTTCAATATCATTCACTTCTCCTATCACATTAGTCTCCTGCAATCAGACTTCCATTCTACTGACAGCAGGCCAACCTGCCACTAAGTGAAGTTTACTCATGTTTGATCATAGTTCATTGCCCCTCTTTATTCCCTTTTTGGAAGTGTGGGACTTCAAACGCTGAATGTTAATTTTCTTCCAGCTCTCACTGACAAAACCGAAGGCATCCTTTGCATGCTTGCCAGCATCTGTTAGTCTGTTCAGGTTTCTGCACGGTTTTGCTCAAACTTGAAGTGCCTTAGTGGCTGACCAGATGTTAGATACTGAGACTGCTCTGTACATGGGGTAGTTAGAGACTTAAGATAAATTTTCTCATGTACCAAAATAGAGTTGGCATTGATTACTGTTGTCCTTCAAATTGGTCTGTATTCACTTTTTAACCTATAAATTTACATTATTTCTTCTCATCACTGCAGTTAAGAAACTTAATCATTCTGGATTATCCCATCACTTGTAAGCTTAAAGTTCAATGAAATCTGTAATTTTATGAATGATCCAAACCAGATTGTTAACATATTTCATGAAAACTATCACATCTGCAACATTTCAAGCCACTCAACCCTCCATTTTAAAGTGTATTGCAAAGTATGTTCAGATTCATGGCTTGTACGTTCATGGTAGGACATCATCTTATCCAACCATTTCTTAAAAAAAAACTGCAGATAAAGGAGTTTTTGGGTGGTGAAGTTCCATAATAATTTTCAGAATTGAAGAGAGCTTATGATGGAGTTGAAAGTTGGGGAAATGTCACTAACCGATGACATAGCTTGTGCTTCAGACTTTCCAGTCCCCTTGAGGGAAAGTTTGAAATGGTCGGCAAGCTGCTTTCACTCGTGCTTGCATAATATGAATTCCATGCTCTTCCCCATAGATGCTGAGTAGCAAAATGAAGAATAGAACCATCTTAAATTCTGATTCAGGATGTAGGAGCAAGTTACTGCAGATGCTGGAATCTGTACTGAAAACAAGAAATTGCTTGAAATCACAGCAGGTCAGGCAACATCTATGGAGAGAGTTCTGAAGAGTCATCTAGACTCAAAACGCTGGATTGTTCTGTCTCCATGGAGACAGACCTGCCCTGCTGTGATTTCCAGCAATTTTTTTGTTCTTGTTTAAGTTCTGATTCAGCCTTGTTCTAAGGATATTAACAAGTTTATAGGATAGGTTAAGGAATACGTCAGTAGAGATGCAGTTACGGACATTCCAGAAAGTACAGAATAGATACATCCCAACAAATAAGAAAAATTCTAACGGCAGGACACGTTTTGTGGTTAGCTTTTTAAAAAATAATCAAAGAAAGGGTAAATAATTGTACAAAGTTGAGTGGCAGAAGTTGGCTAGAAAATAAACATAAGCAAAGAATCACGATAAGATTAATAAGGAGGGAAAAATTAGAGTAAGAAATAAAATTAATCAAAATATATAAAGAGGAAAAATTTCTTCATATGTTTTTAAAAGAAAAAGGTGAGCAAAGTAAATGTTGGTCTTTTAGAAAATGAATCTCTGGAGTTAGGAATGGAGGTTGAAAAGATAGCAGATGAATTGATCAGATATTTCATGATGGCCTCACTAGAGAGGAATCAAGTATCAACTTGGAAATAGCTCTCAATGAGGAATTGAAAGGGAGGGAAGAACTCAAAATCACAATTACCAGAGGAAAGAGTACAGAATACATTTTTGGAACTGCGAGTTGACAAGTTCCTAGTCCTGATGGATTTCATCTTAGTTCTCAAAAGAATTGTCTAGTCAGATAGTTGATGAATTGATTTTAATTTTCCAAAACTCATTAGATTCAGGAAAAGTGTCTTTAGATTGGAAAATCATATACCTAATGTAACTTTTATTCAAAAAGGAAGGGGATCAGAAAATGGAAAAGTACAGGCCAGCTAGCTGAACATCTGTCACAGGGAAAATTTTGGAAGGCATTTAAGACATTACAACAGGGCACTCTGGTAAGTTCAGGATAATCAGGTAGAGACAATATGGTTCTGTTAAAGGGAAATTGTGTTTAAGGAAACTATTGGAGTTCATTGAAGAAGTAATTTGTGCTGTAGATAAATGAGGACCAGTGTGTATATTGTACTTGTATTTCCAGATGGCATTTGACAAGGTGCCATGACAAATTTTATTGTAGAAAACAAAAACTCATAGTGTAGGGGGTAACGTTGGCATGGACAAAAGATTAGCTATATAACAGGAAGCAGGGAGTGGGAATAAGTGGGTCTTTTTCAGTCTGACAGAATGTCATGAGTGGTGTGCCACAGGGATTGATTGCTAAGTTGTCAACTCTGTACAATATATATATAAATGATTTGGATGAAGGAGCTGAAGGTATGGCAGCTAAATTGGGGAGGAAAGTGAGTTGAGAACAAGACAGAAGCTGCAGAGGGATGTAGATTACATGAGTGGACAAAGATCTGGCAAATGGATTACAATATAGGAAAATGTGAAATTGTCCATTTTGATAGAAAGAATTAAGAAAGCATATTATCTAAATGGTGAGAGTTGGGAGACACATAGAGATTTGGATGTCCTAGAGCAAGAATTGCAGAAGGTTAGTATGCAGGTATAGCAACTAATCAAGAAATCTAATAATATTATAGCTTACTGCATGGGGAATTGAAAGCAAGAGTAGGAAGGTTATGCTTCAGTTATACAGCATATTGATGAGATTACATCAGGAGTACTGTGTACAGTATTACAGCATACATACGAAAAGATATAAATGTGTTGAAAGCAGTTCATGGTTTGCTTGACGAATACCTGGAATGAGTGGACCACCTTAGGAGGAATGGCCAGACAAGCTGGCACTGACACTTCTGGAGTTTAGAAGTGTAAGAGGTGACGTAATTGAAACACAAGATCCTGAGGTGTCTTGACTAGGTTCATGTAGAAGGGGTGTCTTCTCTTGTGGGAGAATCTTCAGTTACAGGTTATAGTTTTAAAACTAAAGAGCTGCCTATTTAAAACCAAGATGGGGAATTTATTTTCCTGAGGTTTGAGTCTTTGGAATTTCCTTTATTAGGAGACAGTGGATGCACTGTCTTTAAAGATTCTTGATTACCAAGGGGGATCAAGTTTATTGGAGGTTTGCAAGAATGTAGAGTTATGGTTAAAATCAAATCAGCCATGATCTTTTGAATGGCAGAGCATGTTTAAAAGACTGAGTGGTGTGCTCGTGTTCTCTTTTTGTATGTTCATTCGTATGTCTGGACTCTTGGTTATAAGAGCCTTACTTTAGTTTGGAAGGGATGCTACCTCCATCCTGTCTTTTAAATGGTTAACCGTAGTACTGTTTCCTTGTGTATCTGTTACTATCCCTATTTTTTTCTTTCTGTAATGTTTGGAAGAGCTCGTGGCCTGGACTGTTCACCTGATTGGGTGGCTGAGGTTTTGGGGAAGCAAGCAGCATCAATTATAAAATAGGCAGCCGGACATTTGTAGGGAGTAAGAAATGCAGCTGCCGGAGTCAGAGATAAGTGTGAAGCTGGAAGAACGCAGCAGGCCAGACAACATCAAAGGAGCAGGAAGGCTGGCGTTTTCGGGTTGGGACCCTTCATCAGAAATGGGGGAGGAGGAAGGGAGCTCAGAAATAAATGTGGGGGGTGCTGGGGAAGGTACGTGGGATGGTGGTTTTACCAGTTTCAAAATCTCCCCATCCCTAGCCTCTTCCCGTGACCAACCATTCCTCTCATCCTCGCCTCCTTGACCTGACACAACCTGTCTGTCTTCTCTCCCACCTATCCTCTCCTCCCACCTCACTGACCAATCCCCACCATTGCCTACCTGCACTCAGCTATCACCATCCCACCTACCTTCACCAGCCCCACCCCTCCTCTCTGTCTTTATATCTGATTTCCCCCCCCACTCCCATTTCTGAGGAAGGGTCCCGACCAGAAACGTCAGCTTCCCTGCTCCTCTGTTGCTGCCTGGCCTGCTGTGTTCCTCCGGCCAGACATTTGTGCCTGCACAGGTGTTTCATCCTTCCTTTCTTGCTCATTTTTGGTCATGTGGGTATTCTCGTGCATGTGTACTCTCCTGGTAGGCAAAGCTGTGCCAGTGGTGCATGTATTGTGTCGTGTATGCTGGAATGACTAAACCTATAGCTCAGTCTCAGCCAGAGGATAATGAGATCATACTTTTTTTTTCAAACTTGAATGTCTTAAAATGAAGTACAGTTACTGTGTGGAAACACTCTGCCACGATCATCTCTCAAATTCAGTACTGTTACAAGGTTTCCCTCAATTTTTTGAAGTAGTAGATGATCATTTTGAGAAACATTGGCAACGCTGAGAGGAAATTAAATTTCCTAAACATAAATTGCTTTAGTTACACCATGGAGAGAAGCCAAGTACTGAACACAAAACAACTAGGAAGTTTAGTTGACTATTTGGATGCCTGCTGGGAGTGACAAAATTATTTTTAAACCTCCTGTTTGTTCTTCAAAACAAACTGCAGCTAGATGACACAATACAGCAATGCTGACGATGCTGAGTTTTAACTTTTTTTTGTTAAATGTAGTTGTCAATACAAATTATTTATTCTTTTTGTCCTTGGATATTTCACACTAAATAATAATTTACCTCTTCTCACTTTTGTGATATAACATTTGGCAACTAATGTAATTCGTGGTAGTGTTTAAGTTATCAAGGAGTAGAATAGAAACAGACCTGTTTCTCATAATTGAGGGGTTTAAAACAAAAGAACAGAGTTGTGAATAAAAAGATGAATTAAGATAGAAAGCAAAGGTAACAATTTTTTCCATGTTGAGGATTAGGAGACCACAAGATGTACTTCCTGAATACTTGATTGAAGCCATATCACAAATTAAGAGTAGGTTAATTAGGCAGGTAGGAAGGAAAGAGGAATAAAAAATGTGATGGAGATGACAAAGCAATCACATGGATATAGAATTGATGGATAAACACAAAGATGAACATTTCTGTGGATCATTGAAATCATCGCAGACTACACTGTGTACTGAATTACTTCATATCTGCCCTCTAAGATTGTTTACTTTGCAATATGTCTTCTAAGCTGAAAATAAGTCTTTCCTTTTGCTGTCTGACATCCAGTGCTAGAAATTTTATCCCATTGAATATTGGGAGAACTGAAGTTAATGATTGATTTATTCTGTACCTGTTTGCTAGCTACTGACTCTATTCCTTCCTCGTACTGTCAGAAGCTGAACGTCATTGTTCATCCTGATTCCTGATATGCACTTCTGGCCACCATGAAAGCCATTTACTTCCACTTCTGTTAAAATTGCCTGAGCTAGCCCCTGTTTAATCTCTGTTGCTGAAACCCTCATCCGTGATTTTTCCATCTGTAGACTTGACAATTTCAAAGCACTGCTGGTGGACCCCCCCGCCACCCCAATTTTCCATCCTCCAAAAGCTGTGATGCCAAAATTTGCTGAGCATGTACTAAACTCTGTTCATGTATCACTTGCTTTCTGACTTCCATTGGCCACTGGTTGAGAATTTCCTGGATTTTAAAATTCTTGTTTTTGTTGTCTATTTTCCACACATTGCCACATCCCTCCCTATCTCTGTAACCTCCCACAACTGTTGGGACGTCATGGTGTGGTTGTACAGGATGTTGGTGAAGCCACTTTGGGAGTATTGTGTACAGATTTGGTCACTCTACTATAGGAAAGGTATTGTTAAATTAGAGACAATTCAGAAAAGATTTACAAAGATGTTGCCCGGACTGGAGGTTTTGAGCATAAAGAGAGGTCACATAGGTTGGGACTTTTTTCACTGGAGCAATGAAGGTTGAGGGGTGACTTTAGAGATGTTTATAAAATCCTAAGGGGCATAGATAAGGAGAATAGCTAAGGTCTTTTCCCTGGGGTAGGGGAGTTATAAAACTCGGGGGCATATTTTTAAGCTGAGAGGAGAAAGTTTTTTTAAAAGGGACCTGAGGGGCAACTTCTTCACACGCAGGATGGTTCGTATATGGACTGAACTGCCAGAAGAAGTGGTAGATTGAATTGAATGACTTGTTGTCACCTGTATTTCACAAATAAATAGTGAAAAATGTTACATGGTGTCATGCTCCAGCACCATTTTGAATTACAGGAGATCTTAAGGTATAACTAAAACATGACTAAAGAGTTCTTCTTCCCTCCTTGGGCTCTGTGCCCACCAACGCTGCCACATCATGGTCCATTCCAGAGTCCTGCACCAGGGCTGGTGGTCCATTGCCAGAAGCACCACACTGAGCCTACCACACAACCACTCCTGTTGAACTGCCAAGAGTACCGATTTGGGCCTACTACATTGCTGCAGCTGAAGTCCAATGGCCCGATTTTGACGCTGACTGCAGAGGCTGCCCTGTCATTGCCAACATCTTGAAGGCCAGTGCCACTGCCTTGAGCCTGGTGCTGGTGGCATACTCGTCTCAAAGTCGTCATGCTTTGGTGCCATCACTCGCTGCTGTTGCAAGCTCTCAGAGCTTGCTCTCCTCCTCCTCCTCCTCACTGGGCTCTCTCTCCCCAAGGAGCTGACTTCTGCCTCTCCTGCACCTGCTTGAGAGTCCGGGTCCATTCCCGCCCTGCTGAAGATGCCAAAAAGGCTTTTAAAAAGGAGAAAGGAAAGAGATCAAAAGAAAAGAGCAAAAATAAAAGTAAAAAGGAAAAATAAACAAAGCAGAAGGAAGTGGGCGAGCCTTGGGCCAGGAACTTGGATACAGTGTTGCTACTCCGCCATCTTGGTAAGTGTCTACCAGATGCAGATACTAGCAACATTTTTAAGACAGTTGGACAGATACATGAATAAGAAAGGTTTAACGGAATACGGGCCAAACGCAGGAACATGGGACCAGTTTAGTGTGGGAATTTTGGTCGGCTTAGACGAGTTGGACCTAATTGTCTGTTTCTGTGCTGTGTGACTGTGAATCTGTTACCTCATTGTGACTTGGAGCATGTCACAATAAATCAAGTGTGACTGAAAAAATGTAATGAATAGATGGTGTGTGTACTTTATGCAAGACTTCAAGGACAAAGTTCTATGCTCCACTGGGAGTGGGATGGGAGGTGAGGATGCAATAAGATGTAAATATGGCGCCTTACCACTTCCCCATCTGCTGCTAAAATCATGGGAATAGGTAAGTGCTGGGTGTTCTGCTTTCCTGTGTGCCACTTGAAGCCCTTTAAGAAGACAATTAATTCTCTCTTTGTGCCACTGTTGGGGATTAGCTGTGGTGTGGTAGACTAAGAGTCGCCTGCTAGACTGGTGGTCAGACAAAGGAAGTGTCTCTTTTCAGCTCCTCCTGCCCTTGGTCTCCTCTCCTTGCTTTAGCCTGCCAGCTGTTTGTTACCTAATACCTCTAGAAGGCAGGACATCCTCTCTGATGGGAGTGGAAGCCTGGTCTCCACCCAATTAAAGGTGCCTGTGGAGTGAGCTGATGAAACAAAAGTGGGCTCACTCCATCTGTTATGCTGATGATGGCCCGAGAATAAAATTCCACTCCATGTTTTATTTTAATATTCACTTACCTGCAGTTCAAAATACTGGAGCATATAAATTAAATATCAGTGCATGAAACAGCATTCGAGTGTATGAATTGCACAGATCTCACATTGCAGCAGCTATCAATAGAGAGCTTCCGCAGCAACGGCTAATGTCCTATTATTATTGAAACCAGTTTTAAATTGCACTTGGCATCAAAGCCTCCTGATATGCAGGGTTCTAGCGAGATTAGATTTGTCATAAAAGGTGAGTTTTTCAGTGTGTGCGTTCATTGGATTTGGTAGTTGCTGCCTGGTTGATGTTAAAAGCTGACCATGTTGCCATAGATCTGCAATCACATGTTAGCCAGACCAGATGAGGGGAGCAGATTTCTTCCCCTCAAGTGCCTTGGTGAGCCAGAGGGTTTTACATCAGTCAGCAGCAGCCCACATAGTCGCCATCGGGCTAGCTTGTTTTTATTCCAGATATTTTTTTCATTGAATTCAAATTTCATCATCTGCCGTGGTGGGATATGAACCCATGTTTCCAGACCCTTAGCCAGAGATTCTTGGTTACAAGTCCAGTGAAATTGCCAACATACCACCATCCCCCTGCAGAGTCAGTGCTTGGGAATCATCTTGGAACCATAAATTTACAGCAAGAGAAAGGTCATGTGGCACATCATGTCTGTATCAGCTGAACAAAAACCAACCAATCTAGTCCTACTTTCCAACAGTTGCTTCGTAGCCCTACAGATTAAGGCCTTGAGGTTCATATTTTAGATATCATTTAAATGAATTGAGTTTCTGCCTCCAGTACTATTTTCAGGACTTCTAAACCCCTACTGCCAGGCAAAACTATTGCTCAGCTCCTCTCTGATCTTTTCTACCAATCACCTTTGAAATGTTATTAGAGCTATAAATTTTTAAACTGGAAGCATACTATATTTTTGTTCTGAAATTCTCATGTAGGTTTAAGACTCCATTATATCCATCACAAAAAAGATGGAAACTTATTCTTCATCTTTTTATTGAAATTAAGGGGATCTTGTTGAGCTGTCATGACAAGCTAATGTCAAAATGGCTGTTTACTATTTGATACATCTGAATATAAGTAACATTGTAGAATGCCAAGTGCATTTGATAATGTGGTATTTTAGTTTGTCCTTCTCACTTGAAAACTGGTGTGAACTTATTATTTAAAAACTAATTGCTTTCTGTTTATGTCACAGTTACTTAGTAATTCAGCAGGTTAGGTGTTAGGATGCAACCAGTAGGATTGTTCACCTTTTATTTGTGATTTACAATCAGCTGTTTTTATTATTTGCTGAATATATTTGCTGTTGACAGATCCCTGTTCTACCATACAATCTGTTCAGCCTATTGCGATGTGAGATACTGAAGGCCTTGAAAACTCGCTTCCCTACGTATTTGAATTCCATTTAAGGATTTCATGCAAGGGTTTCTATTTCATATACAAAGAGTAAGGGCATAACTAAGGAAAGAGTAGGACTGATGAGAGATCAAAAGGTTGGCTTTTATTTGTGGAAGCTGTAGATGTGGGTCTGACTCTTAATGAACACTTCACAAAAGCTTTGCAGTCTTTGTAGTTGAGAATGAAAAGTGTGAAATGCTGGGTAGTATTAATGGTAGGAGTGAACATGATGTATTCCTGGCTGCTAAGGGAAACCATATATCTGTCCATAGTATTCCAATCCTTTCTGACTACTGGCATGGGCTGGAAGGCAGGAAAACTGCTAACATTGTACCGTTCTTAAAAGAAGTCAGATCGGGATGAGTACAATAATTACAGACCAGCCGGTCTAACCCTGGTGGCGGGCAAATGATTGGAAAATATTTTAAAAGACTGCAAATTGTTATTTGGAAAGACAGAATTAATCATGGATAGCATAAATTTGTTACGAGAAGACCATATGTGACTAACCTGATTGCATTTATTTTGAAGTGACAAGAAGGGTTAGTGAGGGTAGCATGCTTGACGTGGCTTATGTGGATTTTAGCAAGGCTTTTGACAATGTTTTGCCTGACAGGTTCTTGCCTGGTTAGCTTATCAAATGTAAGGGCAAGCTGGACCCAAAATTGGTTCAGTTGCCGGGAGCAATGGTAGATATCAATGAACTGGTCAGATGGACAGAAAAGTGCCTAATGTTTTTCAATCCTGTGAAGTCTGAGGTAATTAATTTGGACAAAATAAGGGAGGAAAATAGACAATACTAAACATGTGGCCAATGAGAAAGTCAGAGGCATTGTGGTGTGTGTGTGCGCGTGCATATCTCTGAATGTCACAGAATAGGTTGAAAGGCTAATTAATGTGTACAGGATGAAATACTTTGATTTACAAAGGTATTTCCAGGAATGGAGAAACTTAGCCAGGAGGTAAGATTGTGTATACTGTAGCCTTTAGATCACAGGAGGCTATGGGAAGATTTAATTGAGATTTAAAATTGAGGGGAAAGATAAGCTCATTAGGAAGGACCTATTCTCATCAGCAGTGAGCTCTGGAGTTAAGAGGCAAGGACAAAAGTAGTAAGGAAGAGTTGAGAATTTATTTTTTACCCAGGAATTTGCAGTGGGGGTAGAACTAATTCCTGAAAGGATGGAAGACTCAGAAACTCTCATAGTATTGAAAAAGAAATATATGGATCAGCATTTGAGGTGCCCTTACCTACAGGGCTACAGGCCAAGACCTTGAATGTGGAATTAGGCCAGTGGTACTTATTGAGTTGGTGCAGACATGTATTTTTAGTTCGTGAGCTGACTGAGAACTCCCTTAAAAATCCCTGGCTCCGATCAATTAAATTATGTATGAAGGAATGATGAGACTATCAAACAAACTTTTAGGTTGTTTTCTTGGCTTGTATTGTGTATATGGTGTGAAAATGCACAGAAGTAGTGAGAAGGTAGCCTGGAGAGAAAGCTTGCAATGTGTTCAGACATGGGGCAGAGAAAGAACAAAGAGTAGGTTAATGGTTTTGAGAAATGTTACTTACTAATAAAAAGGTTAATGTATGATATGGTCTAATGCAAATATGTTTCTGCTTATCAGCAATTCAACTTCTCTGATTAAATTAAGCATTTCATGTAGGATGGAGTTTTCCACATTAAGATAACAAAAAACGCTCAAATCGGTGGAAGTAATTTGCCCAAAGTAGTTACAAAATGTAAAGAGACAGTTTTACCCAATTATGTCCATGTGTGAATTCCGTTTGATTGATTGATAAAGTATTTGTAGACCTTCCAACTGTGTGAAATGACACGTGTCTTTTCTGCAGCTTTTTTTCTGAAAACAAAATGTTTCAAGCAGTGATGCTATTGATCATTGTTTTACATGCAGCATTTTACATATAATTTATGCCTTCGTGATTTCCTTATTTTCTCCTGTCTTAAGAAATAGTTTGCTGCAGTGACGCAATAGGAGGCAGACAAGTTAGCTTCTGTGAATTGGCCTTTTCTTTCTCCATCCTTTCTCAAACTTCAGCAAATAGATATTTTTGGACACATATCAACAGTCCCTTCCTGAAACGAGTTGACTATTTTAATCTAACAACCATATCTGTGTAGTTGAACACTCATCTCTCAAAAACAATGCAGTTTAAGTTATAAGTGGTTATTTACTGCACTGGCAAATATTTTGGACTAAGTTGAGCAAGAACCAAATGCTGAGACATTCTGTTTCAAAAAAGGAACACTTCAGTTTGACATATTTCCATAACTATGTGAAAATGAGGGGAAAAACTTGTTCACATCTTTGAATTGAATCAGATGTCTACAGCAAAAGCACTGAACTTGTTTGACAAAAACAAAATCTATGAGAGAGCTTGTTAGTAGTTAGTCACTGTAAATCGGCACTTCTTGAAAGTTTCAATCAAATCCTGCTGAGTATTATTTTGTCAAAAGATATCAAAAATAAAGCAGGTGCATTGAAAATCCTGCAGTATTTAATCCTGTATCGTTTACAGAGCCCTTCTGGGAAATTCAACAGGAAAGTTTTGAGCACTTGGGGTCTCCTAACATGCATCAGTGATTTACACTTTAAAAGTATTTCATTGCCTTCTGACATCTAAAATTGCTGTATTTTTACCATCTCTATACCATCACCTGCTTTCTGCACAGTCTCAGCTCTTCTGCTGCTGAAATCTTCAGCCATGTCTTTGTAACCTTTTTGAATGTGAGCTTTCCAGTACACGCTCTTTGCTATTCTTCCATGGTCTACCTTCAGTAAACTTAAGCTCTACTTAAGTCTCGGCAAGTTCTATCCAGAAACACTGTGTATTGTATCATCAAGTTTCATGGTAGCAAAAGGTGAAAGGAGAATGACCAGACAGTGTAATTTATTCAGACTTGTCAAGGTGTTAATATTATCTGTAGACTGTCCTGTAACAACCTGGTATCTTTTGTAGGGAACTGTGGCCACCAGTTAGCCAGTTTCAGAGCTATGTTTTCTATTGTAAGGCAAGTCAGCAGCTGGATAGAAGTATACCAAATGACAATTTTTAAAAACATAAAAAGGAAAGTTTGCATTTACATAGCATTTTTATGACCTTGAGTCATTCCATGACACTTTTCAGTTGGTGTTGCATGTGTGGACATTGTTGCAATGTAAGAAACAAATGGAGTTACGGGTAAGCCTGTCAGTTACCAGTGTGATAAGGTGGTCTTTTTTTTTTTGTGATTTTGGTTGAAGAATGAATATTGTCTAAAACACTGAGAGATATCAGTGCAGTTTTATGCCCACCCATGAGGGAGGACTCAGATTGGCATGTGATCCAAAAGACAGCATCTTTTGACAGTACAGCTTTGGAATGTTGGCTCAGAATATGTGCTCAAATCCCTGCATTGGAATTTCAGCTCTTAACTTTCTGTCTGTTGAGTTTAGAGTGCTTGAACCACAGTTAACTACTTTGTTTCATCACCTTTCAGGCACGTTGCTATATTGACCTGTTATTGCATTGCTATTTCTTGCAGCAACAGCCTTTTTTTTTTCAGCCGTTCCATGAGCGATAGGGTAATGTCACTTCTCTGCAGGCATCTTTTGTACCTTGAATTTCATTTCTATTAATTGGATTTGTCATTTCTTAGTCTTGGCCTGTTCAACCTTTGCAAAAGTTTCCTGTGGGCTGAAAGATCATCTGAACTTTTCAAAGGATTTCAGAATCTTTTACCCTTATGACACTTTCCATCCTATTAAATTTGGCTTCCAGATTATTTTCTGTTCCTTCCATAAGTCTGCTGCTTGCATGTGTAAAAGAAACTGACTTTGGAAAATCACATTCAGATCATGCACATTCAATTTGTTTTAATGTAGAGTTCAGTGCTAATCATTTGGATGTCAACCACATCCATACTGGAAAAGACCTGTTGTTCGGCTTTCATTGAAATAAACTCAACTCAGATGCTCGCAGATAATCTCTCTGACATGAAAGACTACTTACCTAATGTGGTAATTGAAATCCACTGACAGTAGCTGATGGGAAATCATTTAAGTTGAAAGAAAACTTTTTTTTTAACTTGTGGACTGTTGGCACTCAGGAATAGATTGAACTATGACAGCAAGCCCAGAGGAATTTTTTTTTTGTCTTCCAGGTGCAATATGGTGAAATTTGTTGCATACCACATCAAAAAAAGGTTTTCAGCCAGTATGAAGGAAGTATGTGACATGGTTGACAATGAAACCGCAGCTGGAAGAAAGTAGAGATGTGTCAGCTCAAAAATAATTGCTGTCTTAAATGACAACTTGTAAAAATTTCATTGTTTGTCGGATGAAGAGTAGACAAGAGTCTTTGTAATCTTGCTACCAGTGCTTGAAAAATAGCAGTTTCTCATTTGAGATTCTGTTTCCTTAGGAAAGCAGTGGAAAAATTGAAAGAAGGTTGATTGAACACAGATGCTGTCCAATTATTTGATCCTTTGCCGAAGGTAAAAATTGAGCTTTTAGATGACGGAACAAATGTGAAAGCTGCAAAGTTTAAACTAACAACGTGCAAACTTTTTGCTATTGTTTCTTTGGCATGTGATCAACGTAGACATTTTTTAGAAAAAGGCCTGTCCAGTCCCAAACTATCCAGATGGATCATTGAGACATCAACCTCGGCCACATCCTCGTGACAGTTAGAAAGAGATTATTGAAGTTACATTTGATTTTCATGCAATTGCAACAACTTGTATTTTTGGCAAATCTTTTATTTACTTGTTAGTCTTCAGTGTGAAGACATTTTATGAGCTTGCTAAAAATACTGAAAGCTACGTGGGCCCATTAAGAAATCAACAGCTTTTTACTTTTATTTGCTAAGACACAGTATTTCTGTTCAGACAGTTAAACATTGTCAGAGGTAAAAATTTGAACCGTAAGGCTGAGAAATTGAGATGCATGCTTGAATACCCAAACAATGTGCAGGAGACATCAACATTCCTATTAAATCTTGTAAATTAAAACTAAATTGCTGCTTCAACATGTGATGGGTGGTAGCCCTTTAATTTAAAGTCATTGTGGTCTACAACACAGAAAAAGTCCCTTCGACCCGCTGAGTTGTACTGGTTAAAAACAAGCTATTAACTATTCTAATACCACTTTTCAGTTATAGTCCAGAGCCTTGTATGCCTTGGTGTCACAAGTGCACATCTAAATACATATTCTTGAATGTTTCTTGAAGTTTCTGCCACTACCACCCTTACGGGCAGTGAGTTTCAGACTCTGGGCGAAAAAGGTTTCCTCAGATCCCCTCTGAACCTCCTGCCCCATACCTGAAATCTATGCTCCCAGTCTTTGATCCCTTCACCCAATCAAACCATTATCAGCCAGGTGTCTATTTATCATCATCTTTGTAACAAATTTTAGCATTCTCCCTACTACTGATATGAGACAACAGCCCTTGTTTTCACTCTCGCTTGTTCCCTTTTTGGTGTGGGGTGACATATACAATGTTCCAACAGCAGGAGTAATTCTGGATTGAGTAGACTTTTGGAAGATAATGCATGCAATGTCTGACCCTTCAGCCACCACTTCGAGCACTCTGGGATGAAGGCCGTCAGGTGGTGGGAATTTATCAACTTGTAGACCCATTAATTTCTCCAGTACAGTCTCCTTACGAAAGCTAATTTTCTTCAAAATCTCTCTTGCAACTTGAACTTCTACTTGAGGATCATTTTTGGTATCTTCCTTGAACTTGTAAGGGTTTTATCTCTGATTTAACTTGAAAATCTTCCTGTAATTTGTACACTTGTATTGCAGGTGCTGGAAAACCTGAAATAAGAACAGAAATTCCTAGAAATGCTAAGCATACCTAGCAGCATCTCTACGTTGGCAATGCCCAAGGGTAAACAAGGCCTAGGTGCCGAAATCTTGAGTGAGGCTTGAATCCCTGACTATCTCACTCAATAACTGTGGGATTGCAGTCTGCCCCTCCTGAGATATAAATAGTGTTAATATTCTGTTCAACAATTTTGCTGAGTGGTAATACATCCATAAATATATAAAATCTTAATGAGGTAAAGTGCCTAAATTTCTTACAGGATGCGATATATACATCATATTTCTGATCATCATCACCAATGTGTTGCTCAGTTAATGCATCCTAATTTTACAAGGTATTCGAAAGGATTTTGAAATTGTATTTTGGGATCAGCAGGAAAATAAAATGCTAAGCATATGTATAGTGTAATTTAGAATTTGGAAACACATTTTCCCATTTCTCCAGGGTTCAGTCCATTTGTTATCTGTGAACTCTTTCTAGTCTGTCAGCAAATGTTGAATTTTTTTTATTTGACCTCCATTGGTCTGGCACCGGGAGCAACGCCTTGAGTTAGCTGTGCTTGGTCCCAGGTTGCTGTTGGGAACGAGCGAGGCAATGGCAGGGATCTGACCCAAAGTTTTAATTCCTCCCTGGCCACAGGGAGGGTGCCAGAGGACTGCAGGGCAGCTAATGTGGCTCAAAGTTTCAAGAAGGCTGCTCGAGATAGACTGTGGAACTGCTGAGACATACGGTGGAAATTCTGGAGGAGTGAATTAATCTCCATGTTTTGTCCGAGGTAGGTCAGGCCTAACAAATCTAGTTGAATTTTTTGAGGAGGTAATCAAGTGTGTGGATGAGGGTAGAGCAGTTGATGCAGTTTGTATAGATTTCAGCAAGGCCTTAAACAAGGTCCCACCCGGAAGACTGATAACAAGGTAAAAGCTCAAGGGATCCCAGTAGCCGGCAGAGTGAATCCAAAGAAGTAAAAGGGACCTAAGGGGCAACTTGATCACATAGAGGGTGCTGCGTGTACGGAATGAGCTGCCAGAGGAAGTGATGGAGGCAGATGCAATTAGAACATTTAAAAGGCATCCGAATGGGTCTATGAATAGGAAGGGTTTAGAGGGATATGGGCCAAATCGTGGCAAATGTGACTAGATTAAGTTAAGATATCTGGTCAGCATGGACGAATTAGACCGAAGGGTCTGTTTCCATGCTGTACATTTCTATGACGCTATGAATCTATGACGTTCCGTGTTTCTGGATTTCTTCCCTGTGGTGCCCGTCTTTTTGCAGGCTGATACAGTGCAATTTTCAAGGTTATGACACATTATCTTAATGTAGTTTTGTACTGTTGTAACAGATGAACTGAAATCGAGCCGGTCTTGCGCAACTTCAGGGCATTTAGGGAATCCAAATCGAGGGATATTTGAACAGATGGCAGGTTCTAAGACCCAAAAAAAATGCAGCCCCCAGATGTAGCTCAGAACACCCGAAATAGCTCCTTTTGTATTCATGTGCTATCAAAGGTACTTTGGACAGCGTAAGATTAACTCGAGACCAGTTTGCATGTAAATTTGTAACCTGCAGGGTGATTAACCTTAGTCTTTGCCTACTAAAGACAACAGTTACGGCTTATTAAATGCTAGGAGAAAACTGTAAATCATTTTTGATAAAAGGCTTTAGTTCCATTATGGCTTCAGCTTTGACCCACCCTGCTAAATGTGGTGTCTTTTCAATGGAGGAGGTGGAGACCATCGAATAACAATTATGGATTGATTCCACTCTGCTGAGTGATCGTCTGTGTTGCTCATTTAAGTCAGAGCAGCTGTGCTCATTCCACTTGCCAAATTTTATTCTTTTTAAGGTTGTTTCTGAAAATATGTATGTCAGCTTTGTTATTCACATCTGAAATAAACCTTGTATCTGAAGTTCACAACAGATGATTGTAAAGGTCACTTTTTTTTTAAGAAAAGGCAACCCGTTGTCCACAACTTAATGAGAAGTGAGCAAGATGCTCCCTGTGAATTTGACTTACATGTATAAAATAAAGTAGGGCAGAGATTACTTCGAGGTTGGAAATATGTATTTTGGATGGAAACTATATCTGTTAACACAGAGCTCGATCTTTATCTGTCAACCTACTCTTACTCCTGCACAATACATTGCTTTTATTCTCTGTTTCATAATCGACTGTAAAGTGTGTATTCTGTCCAGTTGGTCATGGATTCTTCTATATGGATGTTCTGCTTCAATGGTGTTCATTGTTTATTGTCAATGGTGTACCTTGTAATAGTTACACTTATATAAAATCTTAAGCATCAGTCTTTTATGACACATTTGAAATAAAATTTCATAATTTCTTGATGCACATGACTGCCAGAAAATGTCCAGATATATGGTCTTAGCTGGACTCTACTGAGATTACTTAATGTCATCAATCGTAAGGATGTTCTTTATGCATCTCTGTTACAGTAGAACAATACACTCTTCTTTGCCGGGAGGTTTTCTCATGTAGATATCAGCTCAGACAGACCACCTTATTTATTTATCTAGTGGAAGGATAAGCGCTTTGAGCTTACTGTTCCATCAGTATACAGTTTGGAAAGCTTAGTCAGAGCACGGCAGGATGACAAGATGGCGTAACAATTTGTCCCAATCAATCCAATTTCCAAATGGCAGACTGAAGAGGACTGCGGGAGTGTTTCTGTTTATTGTTATTTTAGACAATGTTCCTCTGCTGAAAGCAAAGACTCTTGCTGAACCATACTTAATGTGCAATATTCAAATATGTTTCTGAAGGGTCTTTTTTTAAAATGTGAACTCAAGTAATGAATTATTAATTGTTTTGGACAGCAAATTTCAATCCTATGTCCATATGCACATTCTGGCATGGGTCATTTAGGTATGAGTCAAGAGCTCATCATGCCTTTCTCTTTATCGACAGAATCAAGACCAGTTGTATCCCAACCAGTGCCCAAAAGAGGTGACTTTCCTCAACAGTTTAAAAACTGAACCTAAAATGTTTCCCTAGTATAGTGATAATGCACTTGACTCATTGAATTAGTAAGTCGCGCCCCATAAACTTAATCAAAGGATTGCTCTTTTTGTCTTGCCTTTACATGCAGCTTCAATTCTGATGATAGCCTAATCCCATTTGCCAATGCAGACCATAAAGAAGTGACTACAAAAGTAATTAACAGCTTTGTGTTAATGGATTGATCTGATCTACTGAAAGTACAGTATATTTGCAAGTTATTTCATTTTACCCTTTTGTTTTCCTGCTTTTGCCACCAAATTATTCAGAAGCAACCTTCCCAGTGGAGCTAAAGCTTGACATTTGGTTTACTTTACGTTTTATTTGTTAATGAAATTTACATTTGCATTGCTGGTAACTTAAAGAAAAAAACAAGAAGATCCATCCTTAAATTTTTAAGCAAAATGTGATTTTTGCCAAGGTTAGCCAATAGCAAATTGTGACCATTTAATCTCTTTTCAGTACTTACTGACTCACTGTCTAGGCAATCAACTCCTTGTAACAAGTGCTACTTTTGTTTCTCTCAAACACTGTTTCAGACTCTGACCTCATCTAGAAATGGCCATGCTAAGCAGATGTTCATTAAATCATGGGAACTGCAGGGAGTGAGAGTTAAAAAGTGCTTGTACTCAAGGACATTAAGTGACATACAATTACTTGGTTGATACGTATGGTTGAAGATGTTATTTTCCAATCTGCCCTTGAGTACCATAATGTAATAAGAACAGGTAATCCAGTGGTTTAAAAAATATTGACCCATCTATTCCCACACCCAGATATTCCTTTCTGCAATGTAGCTGGGCTATGAATTGCAGTTGTGCAGACTTTCCAATGCAGCGAACAAATGGGAATTGTGTTGGAAATTGAAAATTGTGATGGGTAATTCCCAGGCATCTGGAACCCTCTCAGAAAGGGCCATAAGGTCAAGGAATTGGGAGGGTTCTGACTCACTTAAGCTTAATAATTATCCAGGAAACATTACAGGATTAAAAGCCCATTTTAATTTCAGGGCAATTAACATTTTCGACCCTGATTGGAATTTCTGGGCTATTATCTCACTGCCACCAAAAAAACTACATTTTCAGTTTGTGCCTGCAATGAATTAATGCTTGTAACATCATTAATCCTTAACCTGGATATTCCATTTTAATGGTGGCATTAATTAGATTTACTGGAGGTCATGTACATCAGATTACGGAGTTAAATAATGGGACATGCTTGTGTTTTAATGTATTAAAAGCAAACATTAGACGGACCCTTTAAATGAGCAAGCCAAGGCTGGTGAACTTCTTATTCATTTCAAATGAACAATGATGAGTTGTACTGTTTTCAGAAGAATTGTTCCTTTTCACCAAATGGGTAGGTAGCTGCTTCAGTTCATAAAGTCCGTGAATAGTTGGATCTTGTTGAATTTCTTTATTCGTTGATGGGATGTGCACATCGTTGGATGAGTCAGCATTTATTGTCCGTCCCTAGTTACCTATGAGAAGGTGTTTTGTGAGCCTCCATGTGGTGTACGTAGCAGCAGAATGGTGTTAGGGAGGGAATTCCAGGATTTTGACCCAGTGACATGGAAATATATTGCCATTCCTTCAAAGTCAGGATGGTGAGAGAGTGGCTTGGAGGGGAATTTGCAGGTGGTGATGTTCCTCTGTATCTGCTGCCCTTGTTTTTCTAGATGTTAGTGGTAGTAGGTTCGGAAGATGATGTCTCAGGATTTTTGGTGACTTTGTGGTGCATCTTGTAGACGGTACATAGTGCTGGTGTTGTGCATTGGTAGTGGAGGGAATGGATGTCTGTGGACGTGATGCTGATCAAATGGGCTGCATTGTCATGGATGCAGCTGTAATCATCCATGCAAGTGGAGAGTATTCTGTCACAGTCCAGACCTTGGGCCTTGCAGATGGTGGACAGGCTTTGGGGAGTCAGGAGGTGAGTTACTTGCTGTAATATTCCTAGCCTTTGACCTGGTCTTGTAGCCACTATATTTATATGGTTAGTCAAATTCAGTTTCTGGTCAGTGGTATGGTGATAGTGGCGGATTAAGTGATGATAACATAATTGAATATCAAAATGCGGTGGTTAGATTATCTCTTATTGGAGATGGTCATTGCCTAGTATTTGAATGGAAATTATCCAGGCCTTGCTACATTTGGATATGGACTGCTTCAGTTTCTGAGGAGTCACAAATGGTGATGAACATTGTGCAGTCCTTGGTGAACATCTCTATTTCTGACCTTGTGATGGAGGGAAGGTCATTGATGAAACAGCTAAATATGGTTGGACCTAGGATGCTACCTTGAGGAACTCTGGGCTCTTGGGTTGTAAGGTGGTATCCCGAGTGATAGTGGGTTCAAGTCCTACCTGCTCCAGATGTGTGGAATAACATCCCTGAACAAGTTGATTGGAAAATATCTACCCTGAAGAACCTGCAAGGATGTTTCGGAGCTGAGATGACTGACTTTCCAACAACCACAACCATCTTCCTTTTGTGTCAGGTATGACTGCAGCCTCTTGGGAGTTTTTCCCCAATACCCGTTGACTCTAGTTTTCCTAGCTCTCCTTGATGTCTTTTTTGAACAAATGTGGCCTTGATATCAAGAGCTGGTACTCTTGCCTCACCTCTGAAATTCATCTCGTTTGTCCATGTTTGAACCAACTCTAATGAGATCAGGAGCTGAGTGGTCCTGGCGGAGCCCAAACTGAGTGTCAGTGAACAGGTGCTGATGGCAATGGGTTATGATGGCTCTGAAATAGGTTATTTCAAGTTGGGCTTACAGTGTGTGCGTTATCCTCAAGCCATGGAGGGAATAAAAGAAAACTAGTTCTTGTTTCATGGTCCCTTTCAGATTGACCCTAATGCAAGATGTGAACATTTGTGGAAGTTTGAGGACAGGAGTGGGTTTGTCTTTGAGCCCATTCTTCCTCATATTTCCAGCTAAATTGATTACGGAATATTGATAATTATTACCTCCCTTGCCACCTTAAGAGATAATGTGGAAAGATTGGATATGTTGAGGGAGTGATAGGGGTGCATATTCTGCCCTTCAGTTTGAACTTTCTGATTTCATCTCCACCCCTGTCGCCTCAATTTATGCTGGATGTGGTAAAAGTTCTTGTTTTCTATAGATTCATGACTAATTATAGATTAGTTTTCAATGTTAAAGTTTTTGGTGCTAATTTAAAAAGCCAAAAATTTAAAAGTTTAATTTAAAATGTTGAAGTTACAGAACTAGTCAATCAATTGTTTGATCCTGTATAAAATGCTTTATTTAAAAGTTTATTTGACATTAATAGTCACATCCGAGTGAATGGATGGAAGCTGAGTTCAAGCCTCAGTTGTGAATAGTGTTCATAGAGTGTAACAAGTTAACCATCAGGAGCAGAATAGTGAAAATCTCCAATCCTTCCTCCTTCCCACCCTCCTCTTGACAGCCTGAAGACACAATGATTGATTGTGCCTTGATTGTCACAATGATGGGCCTTGCAAACTCACCACAGGCAATGAATCCTGAAAACTTTTGGCTTGCCATTAAGGCATATAAACCATGATAATTGAGTGAAATATCAAAGAAAAGCTTTGTTTACTTGTCCATTTTTTTTACAAATTGTAAGTGTAGGCAATGCGAGTGAGCTTACTTTGCTTGAGTTTAAAAAGTTGCATCAGTTTAAACTGAATTTAAATTTATTTAATTTTCATGTTCTTGTCACTTTTAGGTACACCTATGCCCATGATGGTGGGCAAATAACTTGCATTCATAATTCTGCCCTTTGTTTTTGGTTGGGTTTGACATGAAGGATAAATGCTTGGCATCATTCAATGTGTGGCCTATCACGAGGCTGAAGTTAGCTGTATCATTTATGCTTATAATTACAGTTTATGGTTAAGTGCCTTAGTATGGTGTATGTCCCAGTAATGCCGAAAATCATTTTGAAGGATGCTTGCTGTTCGACTCAACTGATTACATACTGCATTTTTAAAATTATTAGTGGTGATGATTTGCAAAAAAAACTGGAATTAAAATGGCAGACAAAGTGCTGATGAGTATATATGATGTGTTAAACCTTAATCATGTGTCTATTGTTGAAGTACTGAATTGTAATTGAATTGATGAGTAAATGTTAATAAGTTCTTTGTAGTTTGCAAATCTTGAGTAACTTTTGTAATTAAATGAGGTGTGCCATTGGTTGCATCCAGTTTGTTGCAGCAATATCTTATTTAGAGGTAGTTTCAAGTTTCAAAAACTATCTTGTTTTATATCTATGAATTCTGGTACTTCTGCCCCAGAAACCAAGGATCAATGTTTTGTCAAACTTTTGAGCTTGACATATTTGAGCTTCAGCAAAGTTTTCAGTCTGTTTTATTTGAATTATCTCCCCAGAAGCTGTTTACTCTTCTTTACAAATTGCAAGCCCTCCCAATGTTCGAACATAATTTATACGTCTATTGCTCTCTTGGATCTGATGAATGAACTTTCCATTTGTGCAAATTGGTCCCTTTTCTCACCTCCCAGTCTGTGTCCTCATTTCTTTTGAGGCCATCCTTATCTCACAATATGCTCTATTCCACTCTTTGCTTTCAAATGTACCTTTTGTGAACAGAATTCCTATCACTCTTGAGAGTAAGGTTCGTCACATTGTATCCTACTGCTTACTCTTTGTCCATACCTCGAAGCTATGCCATGTTTTCCTTGGTGTTTCTTTTCAACTGAAAGGGTTGTTTTTTTCAAAAAAAAGCTAAAGCGAGAATTCCTGATTTTGTGTACTACTTAATGTACTCCAGTCAAATTTGGTGAACCTTATGGGTATTGGTCCTTGAACATGAGACCTCAGTGGTGGTAGGTAACTGAAGGATGAAATTAAATTTTTGCTCACACCCTCTTTGTTGAATATGCGGGTATTAATAATTCAGCTAATTTGTAGTCTGTTGTGAATGACTATATAAATATGAAGCTTGTGAGGATATTTTGTGTTGGGGATATCGCTTTAATTTGGGTAAAATGGAGGAGTTAAAGGGTCACTGTGACTTGTTCTGAATTCTGCTTGATGACAAACTTGTTAAAGGGATTTCTTATTGAGAAGTGGTGTGTGAAATTCCTCCTTGTAAACAATGACATTCTGATTGGGGTCGACTATTCATCTCCAAGTTTTACAGGGAAATATTAGGAATGTCAGGTTATGTAAATAGTTCTACTTCAAACTATCTATTTAATCCCAAAGTAGAATGGAGTTTCGGGTATTGAGAATGGCTAATTCGCATTTCTTTCTGAATACAAGGCCCAAATGATCTAGGCAGATTGCCATGGAAATAGGGGAAAAGTTTGAAGCAAGCCATTGTAGTTTTGGTATGTAGGTTTCTTAAGTTGCCCCTGAACCTCCTGGACAGGTCAGATTGCAAGAATCTGTGTGAGAGAGACAGCAGAGAGATTGAGGCAGCCAGTCTCTGTATTGTCCACTATGTGGAATGCAAGAGGGGGGAACTGGGTTAAGAATGAAGAAAACAATTTTGTGAGGATTTAAGTGAGGCTGCAAGATTTGCCTTGCTTTGTCTAGAGGGAGGAACCTCCAGGGTATTCCAACTGTAACTTGTCAGTTTGGTCATTGTTTTCTCACCAGTGAGATAAATTCTAAAGAAGCCAGCTATCAGGGGCTCTGAAAAGCTTAAAACTCATTTTAGGAAAATGTAGGATTAATGTAAAGGACAGAGTGAAATATTATTTTGGAGGAGGGTTTTCAGTCAGCTTCCAAGTTATATTTGGGATGGTTATTGCAATTGAAATTATACATTGGCTAAACACTTTTGTAGGCAAAGTTGCTTTGAATTCTTGAAACAGTAAAAGCCTTGAGACTTTAAATCTTGGGTGATTATTCAATCGCTGGAAGTTCAAGTTTCTTTTTAAAAGTTATTGGTCTCTACATGAGTGGCATAAATGCTTTCTTTGTCCCTGTGAAGATAAACATGTGATGGATTTGCTTTAAACCTATAAGGCATCATCTGACAGCCTGGCATGGCAGTCTGGTAATGGTACTGTCTTTTCCTGAACCCTTTGTCTTAAAGTTTTTATTTTTTCTTATCTTTGCCTTCTGCTATAAATAGAGGCACCATGGTGTGATGACTTAAACACTTGTACTCTTTTTTACAAAAACAATGAAAAGTGACAATAAATGACTGTTCTCTTAAAAAGATTCAATGGATTATCAGGCAATAATAGCAGAGCAGGTGGAAATTCAACCTCTCCTGTTGAATTCTGACTTTCTGGAAAAGTTGGTTTTTGAGTTGAGTGCAGAGATATGATTAAAGGGATGCCAGTGAACAGTTGCTGGCTTTGAGAGAAAATTCTGCACTTTGCACTAATCCATTTAGATCAGAAAGTCCTAGGTTTGATTCTTGGGGTGATGTAACTAATGTTGGCTAGGGGCAGCTGTTGTAGAAGTTTACTTGACTACGGTGTCTCAGTCAGATTCCCAGGATCGTGTGTGTTCGTGTTATTGAATATGTAGGCTCACAGAAAAAGGAAGGCAACTAATGTCAGTGAAACTGCAGGGGAACCTTTCGGTAGGAGAGAAAACACAGGACGGAATAAACTATTGTATACACTTAGAAAGTTCTGATTTATTGACAATTGAAAGAGATTGATATCTATTCTAAAATACACTTAGTCCATGTGTAAAAGTCCTGTTTAGCATTGTTTCTAATTAACCTTGGTAAGTTGTTATGACTGGCATTTTCATTTGAGCATTGAGATTTTAAAAAAACGTTGCCTACAGTATGTAGTGTGCATGACCTGACCTGACTTGACTTGACTCAGTCTTTTCTACTGTCTGACTTGTGGTTACTCCTCTTGCCGTACTGCTTCCTCATCCTCAGGACTGCAGTTGTGGTAACTTCAGACACAAAAGACTAGTAACGATGGAAGCACGGAGTTATGAACTGGGATGGAGTTAACAGAATGGAGAAATGTCTTTGAGTTGTTGTAATAAAGTTATTTTTCTTTGTAGTACTGGAAAGAGTAAGGATATTTGGAGCTTGAGAAGGATATGGGATGGTTTTGGATTTAATGAATGAACAAATAACGATATGTAGGTTGTCTGCACTTTTTAATCTTGGTTTATTGGTATTCCTCTCTCTGTAGTTGCTGCTTTTTGGAGTTTGACTTCCTAGAATTTGGGATGGCACATTTTCATTACCTTGGTGCAAATTTCTCCATTGGTTGTATGGTGAAGCCACATACATGGAAGTGCTTTGTCCAGCAAAACTCTGTCAAGAAACTTGACTAAGCAGGTAGAATTTCAGGAGGTGAATATTTAATTGTTAGGAGCAAAGAGACAATCCAATTATTTGTATTTCATGTGGGCTAAATTCCTTTTAGAATGAAAAGACTGGTCTTACTGATGCTTTGTCTGACCCCAGTCTGTTCCTCTCTCAACTCTCGCCTCGCCATGCCCCCCGCTCCCCCACCCCCGGCCCCAGTACAGACTGTTCCTGGACTACATAATATACTGTCCTTATTGGACTTTTGTTTTGTACACCAGTGGAACTAGCTGCTGGCAATTTATATGTATGGCCTGCAGCCATAAATCACCCTGTATCTATATTGGGTCCAGGGATCTGTTCAGTTAAGTGCTACAGGATGAACCACTCGTGATTCTTTACATGAAGAGCCGTCTGCCTAAGAATATGATAAAGTTTATTGTATGATAGCAGTGAGTGTGCTATGTTGGCTAGTTGGGCAAAATTACCAGGACTGTTTGGCGCTAGAGGGAGCATGACTTACCCCATTGGGATTTGACACTCTGCCTAACTCAGTCTCCAATATTAATGCTTTCAAACCTTTCAAACATGTTTGGATCTTAATATTCAGTGGGATGGTGGTAAATAGTACAAAAGAAATGTTATGAATGGTGTTGAGCTTTGGTATTGTTACTATCTATTGCCTTGCTCTTGTTGGCAATGTAGTTGACTAATCGGTGACTATGTAGTTGACTAAGCTGTACTTGGTCAAATTCTAATGACTTCACAGCAGTAGGCGGTCGTATCATAAATCTAGAATCAAATCAGGCTGGCTATTCTAAATGTATTTGTCTGGATTTTTTAATTTTGTTTCATCACTTGGAAAAATTTTTGAAGCATTATCCATGGATCTTATAGATCTTTTGAATTTCAAAAGTTTGGTAACCATCAGGCACATAAAATAGTTTGCCTAGTATTGGAGATGTGTAGTGAAGCAGGTTGAGAGAATGTACAATGCTTGGATCGGGCTGGAAGTTGTGGAGATAGGGTTAGCAGGAAGGAAGTAGTTTGACAATTAAAGCTCTGCAGCAAGGTTTGAGATTGATGGCCATCCAGTTTATTTCTCAAACTATAATCTTCAATTTAGCAAGATCTGTCACCGAGAATAGGCCATCCTACACTGGGTATGGTGTAATGAGAAAGGAATAATTGGCAGTCCATTTGTGCGAGGCCCACTGGAAATGATTGACCATAAGATAGAATTCCCTCATCAAGATGGAGAGTGCTAACAAAGAAAGGGCTGAGGAGCTGAAGATGTGTACTTTGCAGCAGTCATCACAATGCAAGACATCAGTAATGTACCAGAACTTTGAGGGTTGTGGGCAGAGGTGAGAAGAGAAGATGCTGAGGAAGCTTAAGGGTCTGAAAGTTGATAAGTCACCCAGACCAGATAGACTACATAACAGGGTTCTGAAGAATAGCAAGAACTGTGGATGCTGGAGTCAGAGACAGCAGAGTGTGGAGCTGAAGGAACACAGCTGGCCTGTCAGCATCAGAGGAGCAGGAAAGTTGATGTTTTGGGTTGGGACTCTTCTCCAAAATGGGGAGGTGGAAGGGACCTGGGAAATAAACAGAGAGAGGAGGGGTGGGACTGGGGAAAGTAGGTGGGATGGTGATCGTTGAGCGCAGGTATGCAGTGATGGGGATTGGTCGGGACCCGACAGCGCAATGGCCTAAACGTGGAATTCACCAGTTTTAAAATCTCCCTACCCTTGACCTCATCCCATGTCCAACCTTCCCTCTCATCCCCGCCTCCTTGACCTGACACCATCTATCTGCCCCACCACTCCCTACCTGCATTCACCTATCACTCTCTCACCTACTTTCCCCAGCTCCCTTCCCCCTCCCCAGTTCTGAAGAAGGGTCCCGACCCAAAACGTCAACTTTCCTGCACTTCTGCTGCCTGGCCTGCTGTGTTCCTCCTGCTCCGCACACCGTTCTGAAGGAAGTAGCTGAGGTGATTGTGGAGGCATTGATGGTGATCTTTCAGGAATCACTGTAGTCAGGGTGGGTCCCAGAGGTCTGGAACATGGCTAATGTAAGACCCTGCTTTCAGAAGGGAGGGAGGGAGAATACAGGGAATTATAGTCCATTTAGTGTGATCTATGTTATCGGTAAGATTTTGAAGTCCATTATTAAGGATAAGATTTTTGGGTACGTGGTAAAAAGGGCAGAGTCAGCATGCCTTCATCAAAGGGAAATTTATACCTGACAAATCTGTTTGAATTCTTTGAGAAAGTGATGAGCAAGTTTGACAAATGGGAGCCGATGGACATGATCCATTTCGATTTCCTGAAGACCTTTGACAAGGTGCTGCCCAGGAAGCTTGTAAATAAGAGCCTGTGGTGTTAGGAGCAAGGTACTCCTGTGGAGAGAGGATTGTCTGACTGGCAGTAGGCAGAGAGTAGGGAGGGCTAAAGGGGTCATTTTGGATGGCAGCTGATGACAAGTGGAGCTCTGCAGGGGTCAGTGTTGGGGCCACAACTATTAACATTATGCATTAATGATCTGTACAAAGGAACTGAGGGTGTTGTTGCTCAGTTTTCAGATGACACAAAGCTAAGTGCAGGTAGTGCTGAGGAAGTGGGGAGGCTGCAGAAAGACATTAGATAGGCTATGAAAATAGGTAGAGAAGTGGCAAGTGGAATACGGTGTGGGAAAGTAAGAAGTGTTATCCACTTTGCAGGAAGGATAGAGAGGTAGACTTTTTTAAACAGGGAAATCTGAAGCACTTCGGGGTCTTAGCTCAGGACTCTCTTGAGGTTAACATTCACATTCACTTGGTGATTAGGAGGGGGGTTGCAATGTTATCACTCATTTCAAGGTCGGAATACAAGAGCAGCAATGTACTGCTGAAGCTGCATAAGGCTTTGATCAGACAGCATTTGGAATATTATGAGCAGTTTTGGGCCCCATATCTAAGGAAGGATGTGTTGGCCTTGGAGGGAGTCCAGAAGAGGTTTACAAAAATGATTCCAGGGACAAAGGGTTTGTCATTTGAGGACTCGTTGGGAACGCTAGGTCTGTGCTTGGAGTTTAGGAAGATGAAGGGGAATCTGATTGGAACTTATAGAATACTGAGGGGCCTGGATAGATTGGATGTGGAAAAGATGTTTCCACTAGTAGGAGAGACCAGGACCCAAGGTGAATCTGTGAACCTCATTAATCATTGAATGTATTTAGAATAGAGATGGCAAGGTCCTTGATTAG
The DNA here is from genome assembly GCA_024137785.1 of Ginglymostoma cirratum. Lineage (NCBI taxonomy): Eukaryota > Metazoa > Chordata > Chondrichthyes > Orectolobiformes > Ginglymostomatidae > Ginglymostoma > Ginglymostoma cirratum. Next base: position 3,732,925 of record JAHRHZ010000029.1, on the reverse strand, counting down.
TAAGAGGATCATTGGTTATGGGGAGAAGGCAAGAGAGTGGAGTTGGGAAATATATGAACCATGATTGAATGGTGGAGCAGACTTGATAGGGCAGGTGCTCTAATTCTCTCGTATATCTTATGGTCAATGTTCTCTGGATTGTTGTATAATAATGAGTACTCAATATTATAATTGTAGATGTATTATGCAGTATCTTGTTCATTAGATATTTCAAACCTACATTAACCTGAACTTTTGGTTAATTGTAAGCACTCTTTTGAGCCTTGTCATGGATGACTGCTAATTGACCTGGATGAGATTTCCATCCTTTAAATTCTATCTCTTGTTGATCCAACAAGAAGCATCATTCACTAACAAAACACAGTAATAAGCAGAATTGAATGTAATAATGCAATTGTCCATCTCATCAGAATGAATGTTTTAAGAATGCAGCCATGCTAGAAGCAGTCATAATGCAGAATGTATTGAATGCTGAGTTCAACTAAAAGGGAATTGAGCATCAGTAATACTTAGCTAGCTATCTAGTTCAGCTCTTTATTCCAACAAAGGTGTTTAACTTTTTTGCAAAATGCAGTCTCTTTGGACTTGTTAGGAACTTGATTGTTTGTGGTTGGGACCTGGTTCAGCAATAATGGGTGCTATGTGCCAGTGAAGCAGATGCAATAAAAGGCCAGATTCTTTTTAAGATGTTGCAAGTACATATTTTTAATCAACTGCTTAATTGTTTAAAGGAAATAATTATAACTAATTTTGGAAAAAAATGATTGTTTTGCTTGGTGTCCTAATGATGCTGCCATCCTCTGGTGCTGTGCTTTATGATATCGGTGATCATAGCTCTCCAAGTTTCAGGATCCATGATTGCAACCATCAGCTTATCTAAAATTTTTGTGTTACTGAGGTGAGCTAACTTCACCTGGAAGTTAAAATTTAGAAAAAAAGTTGGTTTTTGACAAGTTAAATGTTTGGAATAATCGCCTATTTTCACCTCTGTGATGGAACCATTGAGCTCCAATGCTATTATGTTTAATCTCTGATCTGAACTACTGGTTATGATGATAATTCTCTCAATTCACGCATTCGCTGCTAGTTGAAACGATCATTTAGCATCCCATCTGAAAGATTACACTTGGGATAATGTGGTAACACAGTTTGAAGCAGGAGGAATACAGCGGGCCAGGCAGCATCAGAGGAGCAGGAAAGTTAATGTTTCAGGTCGGAGCCCTTCTTCAGAAATGGAGGGGGACGGGAGCTCAGAAATAAATAGAGAGAGGAGGGGTGGGGCTGGGGAAGGTAGGTGGGATGGCGATAGGTGAGTACAGGTAGGCAGTGGTCAGGATTGGTCAGTGAGGGAGGAAGGGGCGGATAGGTGGGAGAGAAGATGGACAGGTTGTGTCAGGTCAAGGAGGCGGATGAGAGGGAAGGTTGGTCATGGGATGAGGCCAGGAGTGGGGAGATTTTGAAACTGGTAGAATCTACGTTTAGGCTATTGGGTTGTAGGCTCCTGAGGCGGAATGTGAAGTGCTGCTCCTCCAGTTTCCAGGTGGCGTTGTTATATAGTGGAGGAGACCCAGAATGGACATGTCACCCAGGGAGTGGGAGGGGCAGTTGAAATGGTTCATGACCAGAAGGTGTTGTCATGTGTCATGAACAGGGCACAGGTACTCTACAAAATGGTCTCCAAGCCTCTGCTTGGCCTCACCAATGTAGAGGAGGCTGCGTCGGGAGCAGCGGGTGCAGTAGACCAAATTGACGGATGTGCAGGTCAATCCTTATCTAATGTGGAAGGTTTGTTTGGGGCCTGGGATGGAGGTGTGGGGGCAGGTGTAGCACTTCCTGCAGTAGCAGGGAAAGGTTCCGGGGATGGTGGGGCTAGTGGAGAGTGTGGAGCGGACAAGGGAGTCACGGAGAGAGCGGTCCCGATGAAGGGCAGATAGGGGTTGAGAGGGAAATATATCATTGGTTGTGGGGTCGGATTGTCGGTGGCGGAGAACTGTGCGTTGGATATGAAGGTTGGTGGGGTGATACGTGAAGACAAGGGGGATTCTGTCTTTGTTTCTGTGGGAGGAGGGATGTGAGGGCTGAAGTGTGGGAAATGCAAGAGATGCAGTCGAGGGCATTTTCGACCACCGAAGGGGGGGAAGTTGCAGTCCTTGAAGTAGGAGGGCATCTCGGGTGTGCAGGAATGGAATAATGTAATGATTATGCAGCGCGGCATTTATTCATTGGCGTGGATTATTTGCTGAAGTTCGAGAGTGTGAATTGTATCTGGTACCTTCTGAGTTGAGGCACAAGTGTTCACAAACCTGTCGGCTGGTGTTCATTAATGTCACTAATCTCATCATCTCCTCCAACAACGAGAAGAAATGTAACCATTGAGAAATGGAAGAGCTGCAACAGCTGTTTGGGTCATGTTAGAAATGTGATTTTGACACTAATGCTTTAGAGACTGACATTTAATTTGAGACAGGAAATTTATAAAATTGAAGTGCTGTAACTTAGTGGAATCAGTTTTACGTTTGAGAGAATCTTTTGCACTTTACAATTGCCTTGTGACTTGATGAAGCATACCTGTGAATAGGTGATTTCCATTGGATTATTTTGGTGTTTACTAAGAATAAAATATGTTTAAGAAAAACTATAACAATTGAAGGATTTATGGAAAATGTTGTGTAACATGTTTCTAAAGTTACAAAAATGAATGGAAAGCTCTGTCATGTTCAAGAGGGAAATTTGTGTGATGGTGCTACGGAGAAATACTTTACCCAAATAAATAATTGTTAATTAAAACTAGCTAAACTGGGAACAAAAAACCAAATGTCTTTCCAGAAAGATCACTGGACCTGAAATGTTAACTATTTTCTCTCCTCAAGTACTGCCAGACTTGCTGACTTTTTCCCAGCAATTTGTTTTTGAAACTTAAATAGAACCTAGTTCGAAAGCCTAATCTGAAATCTTTGAATGATTAGGATAAAGATACAATTACATTCTTGAAACATCCTTTATAAATCACTGTGAGGTAAAAGTCATTTGAGCCTCCGAAGTGACAAAATGTTTTATACAGGACAACCAGTTGAAGGCTGTAAACTGCAGGCTGTACAGTCCTGTTATAGTGAGAAGCAACACAGCTACCAAGTTGTGTTTTATGGCTGAAGCCTTCTAGAAAGTCTGAGAGAGTCTTTGTTCTGGATTTCAAACCAGTAGGTGATATGTCCTAAATGTGAAAATGAGTGTAAGCCTTTGTTTTAACTTGGCAAAGCATCTGCAGTATTACTCAATATAATGTTTTTGATGATTAACATAGACTGACATGGAGGTTGATACTGTGAGAATTTATTGGATTGTATCACTTTTTGTACTAAATGGGTAATAATTTGTAGCCCTTGATTTTCTTTTCATCCTGGGTCTGGTTTGGCGGCAGCATTGAAGGTAATTGTGAGCTGCTGTTGGAGACTGTTAATGCGCTGACATGGTTTATTGATGTGGTCATAATTTTTTTAACCTGTTAAGCAAACCTCAATTTATTGCAGTGGTTACAGTAAACTTAGTGTCAAGTACAGGAATATGCTAAAGATCAATTTTAATGTCATTACCACAATGGAAACTCTGAAATATATTGTTTTGCAAAGCTAGGATTAAGATTTGTGGTGAGGACAGAAGCTCGCTCGAGGTTTAAATTGCTCAAGTAATGGGATGGGCTTTTAGTTATGTCAAAAATCAATAAGTGGAAGTGGAAATCAAAGATTAATTTGTGGGTCTCTCTCCTCCTGACCTGTCTTCTAAGTTCATGATGTAAATGGATCGTATTTGAAAGTTAAATAATACCAATCTGGAGATGGCAATGGTGAGTTGGAAACTCTGAGCTCCAGTGCTTCAAGAAGATAATGTTGCTAAGAGAACTTAATGACTGATCAATAACAAATTAACTTAATTTGAACAACGGCAAGATAGAGTGCACATGCTTTGTATTTTATGAGTGGGGAAAGTTAAGAGCCTGGTGATCTTTGTGCATTTCATCAGCATGTCATTCATTTATTGCTAGATATTGCTGATTGTAAGAACAGGAATAAACCATTTAGCTGTTCTGGGCTGTTTCACTGTTCGTTTCAATAACATTTGACAAGTACCTCAACTCTTTAACCATTCTTTGCTACATGTCGCTTCCTTCTATTAATAACAATGTATTAGTCTTGGTCTTGAACATTTTAACTGATGCCCAGGATCCACAGGTTTTTAGGGGAGCTGAGTTTTAGATTTCGACTGCCTTAAAGTGTGAAGAATTATTTTTACTCATGAATGGTATAGCTGTAATTTTAAGGTTATGCTCCTTGTTCTGGTTTCTCCCAACAGAAAAACAAAATTCTCTGATTCTACTATCTGAAATCCCTTTCGTTGTTTGAAATATTTTCAACAGACTTTCTGGTTTAACTGGCTAGGAACTGACCGTGTGCAGAAGCCATTCTTTCTGCTTAAGCTAAAATATAAAGGCCACAGAAAAATTGATACAGGCATAGTTTCTGATTATGTATTCCTCTCTAGTGAGTTTTGTCCCGCTAACCTCAGTTGAAAAGGTTAAATTGTAGATGAACATAGCAGAAAGTAAACAAGTCTTTGATAGGCTTAAGTGAATGTAAGGTGTTGCTATAGCTTAAACCACACAACTTAATACGGCAGTGAATTTCTAATCGAGCTGCTTGCTCAATTAGGACCAATTTGCTTGTTGGGACATAGGCTTGCAGATGTGCCTGGAGTTTGTTGGTATATCCAGACACTGACTGTTGTGTGATTCAGTCCTATTAATGAATAGTTGGTCTGTTGATTCAATAGAATTCTGAAGTGTTGCAAATGTATCTTTCTTAGATATCTGGAAAATATGCCATTGAACATTGATTTGTTCAATTGCTCCATCACTTCCCCACAGATTCCCATGTAAAATACTCTAGTTGGGCCACATCTAGAGTACTGCATATCGAAGTGTAATCCTGAGCAACTGCAGTAAACAACATTGATTCTTGATGTCAGAACGGTGAGAAATAAATAAGGGTAGGGTTCCTTTATCTTAAAATAAACATCATCTCAGCTCGGACTTGACTCATAGTTTTGTAAGGTATGGAAAACGAATAAGGGGCAAAATCTTTCAGATATGATGAGACTGTGGTCAAGAGAGCAAATGTTAAGGACTGTAAAGAGAGTTTGTACATGAGAAGTACAGTGCGACATACCTTTCCACACAGCATAGGTTGTGGCGATGATTGTTCAGGTCAGGATGTTGAGTTTGTTGTTATAAAGCTTCATGTACGATGCTGTTTTGGTCTGGGTTCCAGGAAACTGGAGTCAGTGAGGTATGTTTACAGTGCTAAATCTGGCTCCCCTATCTCAGAGGCAGTCTCAATCTTGTGAGCTTCTGAGTCTATGACTGTTTAAATAAAGAAGCCTGATGTAATGATTTGATATCTTACCCCTCAGAATTGGATGTTAGTCAAAAGTGCTGTGAGAAATAGTTAACAACCGCAGTGGGAGTCAAAGTAACAAATCAAATGGATGAGTGGATACCTTAATCGAAACCAATCTCGTCACCATGCTTGTTAGTAACATTGTAATTATATAACATTACTGGTGTAATTCATAATTCAGTCACATAGGCAAATGGATGATTTGGTGTTTGTCAGGTTCTGGAAAACTGAAGCTTCAAGTGAAATTCTTGGAATTAAAACAAAGAAGAAAATGTTCTGGTGAAGATGATTTTTTTGAAAAAAATAACTTGGTGAAAAAGTGCTAACAACACAAACCTCTAATTCACCAGCACCCGTGGGACCAAAAGTGTACTAGTTGAACAAATATTTTGGATAATCAAGAGGTCCACATAATTAATGTAAAAACACACTCAGTCACAGAAGTGTAGGGGTATACAGATCACTGTTACACTTTATTTACAACACAAATCACTTAAATGATGCAACTGTGCTTTAAATAAAACATAACGGCAGAGAGTCTTCTCAGTCGCACCCTCGGCTGATTACTTGGACATCAGTGTTTGAGGAGAAATTGACTCAAAATTGAATCAACTTTATTTCATGTGGCTATTTAATTGAATGACAAGTATATTTACAATGAGGTAAATAAATTAAAAGCTATAATAATTGGACAGAATTATCCAGTAAAATTTGTGGTACATAATTTTTGCTGTTTATCGAGAATGCCCGTGCATAGAGTGCTGGTTAAAATAGATTTTGCTGTACTTCAACTTGATGTGGAACTTTTTGGCTATCTCCTCTTGGGCCATGGCAAAATACAAAAGTGCATGAAGTTAGATTTTAAGAATCAAAGAACTAACGGAGCAGAAGTAGGCCATTTGGTCCCTCATGCTGACTCTACTATTCAATAAGGTCATGGTTGGTTTGTAGCTTTTATCTTCAAAGTGGTGTTGCATGTGGGGAGGGCATCCTGAGTAGTATTCCGGTCTGTGACTGATTATTTAAATGAGCAGATTGAGGATATTTCTCCCTATGTAAACTTTTCCACTGTTTTAACAGTGGATTCAATCACTGACAGCCATCATTGATCACCTATTTGTCTTTGCCAACTTGAATATTCCTTGATTTCCCCCTTCAGTTCCCTATCAATGACCCATGTTGGAGGTGAAGAATCTTTCCCTGCCTCATCTTCCTGTTCCCATCTTAAGTTTCCAATTTAAAATCTTCTGCAACATGATTGACACTGATGACCTGTTGAATGTTAGTGATATCCAAATTTGATTCCTTTATCCCAAACCATACCACAATCAGTGGCAACATGTAATTTTCTCCTTGCATCTTTAGGTCCTCCTGATTATTGACTACCATGTATGACTAGCTTAAATGAAGTGTTAATTCGCCTTTGTCCTAACCAAATCCTCCCTAATTTTAGTATGTTTGAGTGCGTAAAATGGTTGTAATTGAGAAGGATGGAATTGGCAACTAAAGAACGGAATTTGGAGCAGGAACCGTAGATGCCTTCAGTCTGTCCAGTCACTACATTAGGAAATTTCTGAATAAACAATGCTGGATGTCGAATAAGCACCCTTTTCTAATTTAGAAATGGGGGAGCAGTTGAGAGAGATGGTGGTGAGATAGGGTTGTTTATCAATGTGCTTGGTGCTTCTGGATGATAGTGCCAAGAGATGGCATATTAATGAGCAGCAGGAAACAAACTATTCAATTTGTTGTGTTCAATTTGTAGACCAAAGAATATACTTTTCTAAGTATATTTTATATATAAACACTGTGGAAAATACTTCTGTTAATTGTTTAACACATTTGTGAATGAAATGAGATACTTAGGCACTTAATATCAGTCCTGAGTCTAAACAAAAAAAACTAGGATGGTATGAGGCATGAGCTGGCCATGATAAATTGGGGAACATTACATGACCTTTCAGGAGACATTTGATAAGGTCACACATGAAAGATTAGCTTGTAACATTGCAGTTCATGGGATTGGGGGTAGTGTACTGACATGGATAGAAAATTGATGGATAGACAGGAAACAAAAATGTAGGAATAAACATGACACTTTGAGTGGCAGGCAGTGACTAGTGGGATACTGCAGGGATCAGTGCTTGAACACCAGCTATTCACAACCTATATTACTGATTTAGATGAAGGAAGTAAATGTAATATATCCAGGTTTGCAGATTATGCAAAGCTGGGTGGGAGGGTGAGTTCTGAGGAGGATGCAGGGGTGCTTCAGTGTGATTCAGATAAACTGAGTGGATTAATGCTTGGAAATTGAAATATCAGTGGATAAATGTGAGGTATCCACTTGGTAGTAACAACAGGAAGGCAGATTATTATCTGAATGGTAATAGGTTGGAGAAAGGGCAAGTGCAACTAGACTTAGATGCTCTTGTACACCACTTGCTGAAAGTGAGCATGCAGGTATGTCAGATGGCTAAGAAGTCAAGTGGTATCTTGGCCTTCGTAGAGTCATAGAATTCTTACAGTGTGGAAGCAGGCCATCGAATCTACAACGACCCTCCAAATAGCATCTCATCCAGACACCTATTCCTGTAACCCGGCATTTCCTATGGCTAATTCACCTTGCCTGTGCATCCCTCGACACTACGGGGCAATTTAGCATTGCCAGTACACCTAACCTGCACACCTTTGGACAATGGGAGGAAACCAGAGCAGTTAGCGGAATCCCACGTAGACACAGGGAGAATGTGTGGAGTTTGCACAATCACCTGAGGCTGGAATTGAACCTGAGTCTCTGGTGCTGTGAGGGAGCAGTGCTAACCATTGAGCCACCATGCTGCCCTTCCCAATGAGAGGATTTGAGTACAGGAGCAGGGATGTCTCACTGCAATTATACAGGGTCTTGGTGAGACCACACGTGGAGTATTGTGTGTAGTTTAGGCCTCTGTCTAAGAAAGGATGTTCTGACTATGGAGGGAGTGCAACAAAGGCTGACCAGACTGATTTCCTAAGCAAGCAAGACTGCCATTACAAAGAGGGACTGGATTGGTTAGGATTATATTCACTGGAGTTTAGGAAAATGGTGGGGGGTGGAGGGGGGCACGGTGGATCTCTAAAACAATGACATACATGGAAAATTATGATCTGAGGTGTTTGCCGGCTCTTTTCTGTTGGAAAGTTGCTTTTAAGAGGTTCTGTGGTATTGAGTTCAACCAGGCACTTTTTACCTCCCCGAATGTTGTTAGCTTTCCAAAGCTGATACTAACCTTATCAGCCTCACATCTTGAACTATAAAGCAGATGTTTCTTATCCACCTAAAACAGTCACCAGTCTCAACACACTGTTATCTTAAACTTCGAGTGGTATCTCCAATGTTGGAAGATTTATCTGTGTCAGGCGGTGGAGGAGGATACAGGTGTTTCATTTGAAAGCCAGATCTGCTGTTTTTTATGGACTACAAATATAATGCCCTGTGGGACTAATTTTGGGCATCACGGGTGGAATTTTTAATTTGGCTGAATGTGTTGGTGTACACTGGTTACAAGAGTAGTTCAGAGGCTGGGAATTCTCTGATAAGTGATTTGCTCCCTTGTTCCCCAAATTCCATCATCTGCAAAGCACCAGCCAGGTGTTTGATGGAAACTTTTCACTTGCCTAGATATGTGTAGCTCCAGTAACACTCAGCAAACTGCATGTGCCCTAGACTGATACTGTAGCCACCGTTGTAAACATTTATTCTGTTAACTGCTGACGCGGTGTGGTGTCAGTATGTGTCATTTAAAAAGTACAAGTTCGGCAGAACTTCACTAATTTTAAAATTTATTCTTCCAGAAATAACACTCTATTGTGTTTGCATTTGCCTTGTTAACTTGAGTTGCAACTTTGAGAGATATATGTTGTACTTTCAGATTGCGTTGCTCCTCTATTCAGATTTACATGTTCCAAGTAATATGCAATCATATTTTTTTTTCTTAGAAACGTACACTTCATGCTGAGGCAAGTTTAGCTAAAAGTACAAGGAATGGGTAAAAGGACAGCTGCATGGGAGCACCACCACCTGCAAATTTCCCTCTAAGCCACACAATCTTCTGACTTGGAACTTTATTGTTCTTTTACTGTCACTGGGTCAAAATCTTGGGAGGCCCTTCATAATAGCTCTGTGGTTGTCCCTGCGGCATATGGTATAGCAGTTTAAGAATGTGGCACAAGACTTCTTTGTCAAGGGCAATTAGGGATGGGCAATAATTGCTAACCTTGTAAACAGTGGTCACATTGTGAATCATTAATCAAAGTTTTCTACATTATTGGTAAAATCCACCGTTCACAATTCATAGTAATAATTTAGATTCCTGAGTTCAAAGTTTAATTTATGAATTTGGGCATACCGCTAATGGAAGAAATATTCATTTCTATTGGTAAATGTTGATTGTTTTGCAAGTTTATTTAATGTTTTGTAATTGTGAAGAATTGCAGCAAATTACAGGACAGATAGATAAACTTGCAGAATGGTCTTTTACTTGCCAAATAACATGGATACATATGAGGTATATGTTTCTAAGAAAAAAAATGATTGCATATTACTTGGAACATGAAAATCTGAATAGTGGAGTAAAGCAATCTGAAAGTACAATATATATCTCTCTTTAAAGTTGCAACTCAAGTCAACAAGGCAATGCAACACAGTAAAGTGTTATTTCTGGAAGAATAAGTTTTAAAATTAGTGAGGTTCTGCTGAACTTGCACTGACCCTTATTTAAACCACAATTTTAGTTGCTATGTCAGAAGGATGTAAATTTAGTTACCAGCTAAGAAATACATGAATTCTGAGAATTTCCTTCACTCCTTACTTTTCAGAGTTAAATCTATTTTACTTAACAGCATTAGTTCAATCAATGCAGTGCTAACAGGAGTAAATAATTATACATGGTCTGCACGTTATTCTGAACCAGTAACACCCTCAATAATACTAAGTTTAAAATCAGTTTCCAAAAAACTGTCAAGTATATTATCCTGTAAGAAAGTTTAAAATCCAGCCTATGATTTGAGACGCCTGACTTTCTTTTTTGTTTAGTGCTGATTAATCTTTTGTTTAATTTTGACAGGTTTTGTCATTTAATTTCTCTGGGTCTTGCAGTATGTTTGGCCTTGACGTGTTGATAAACTCTGCATGTTGATCTGACTAAATAGCCTCTGCAAATCTCAGTGAAACTAGGCAGCTACATCACTGTAGTCTGATGTTGCAAATCTTGCCCTGTGGAACATTTGATCAGGATGTGAATATGGGCTTTGCAGAACTGCAATTGATCCAGAGGTTCTGATCAATTGATTCAGCTTAATTAAATATATAATCATGCAGCACTGAAGGGCCCCAACAGCCCATTGTGTCTGCACCGACCTATCTACATTAGTCCTACTTTCTAGCACTTGGCCCAGAGCTTTAAATGTTATGACATTTCAAGTCTTCATCCACGCTCTTGACACATCTGTCTTAGATATAGTACTCCCTAGCTTTAAAATAAAGGCCATCCTGCTTGACCTTACTCCCTTGAAACACCACATGACTGAACTCTTTCTACCTTGGTTTCTTTATTAAAGTATGCTGTGGCCTTACTGTACTAATACTGCATTTCCTTTCCCTACCAAATGAGTTTAAACTCCTCCCGACAGCACTAGTGAACCCACCTTCAAGGATTCTATTTTCATTTGAGTTCACGTGCAGATCGTCCTGCTTGTCCTGCCTTACCCAGAAAATCAAATCTGAGAAGTGGTCCGCAGTGGAATGCCCTGCCTCTAAGTGTGGTGGAGGTTTGATTTGAGGCATTCAAGAGGGTATTTAGATGATTGTTCATATTCAAATAATGTGTAGGATGACAATGAAATTGTATCCTTCTGCATCGTCACAGTTCTGTGATTGATACAATCGTACTAACAAGAACTGGAGTGATCCAGACTTCATTCTTCTCAAGCTGACCTAACTCCTAATATTGGTATCCATTATTTCCAACCTTCAGCCACTTTAATAGCCCAGTTTTTTAAATCCTAACTCAGCACAGCTTTGAATCTGACTACTAGCCTTTAACAAGAAGCTTTTAAAATTCCCTTTGAAGCTCTGAGTTTCCCACAATAGGACTTATTTAGCTTATTCTATCCTCAAAAGCGAAAGGGTGCAGAATTTTCACTGATGTGAATCCTTTTTGACATGTAATTCTTGTACTGATATTCCTCCAGTTGGCTCCTAATATAAGATTTCATTATTACACAACGTTTGATCTTTAAACGTTGTTAAACCTTCCCAGAAAACCCAAACCAATTCATGGTGGATATTAAAATAGTTGAAACATAGAAAATAATGGATCCTGATTTGAAGCGTTATGTCAGATTGAGGAAGTTTGTGTACTGGATCACTAGGTTCTTGTTGCAACCACTATTGTTCATAAGTTAGACAGGTACTCTCAATCCCGAAATTGTTATTTTGCAGGAGGAGGCCTTTAACTTCAGTCTGCACCAGCTCCCTGAGCATTTTTATTCTACCTATCACCTGTCTTTTCCTTGTCATCTTACACATTCTTTTTATTCAACTAATCATTGAATGCCGTCTAGAATGGTTCAATTGAACATGCCCCACTAAACGTCACAGCAGGCAGTAATTTTTCTTAAATTCGCTTCTTTATCAGTAACTGTTTTTCATAAAGTAACAGACTTCTAAAAATCCAAAATCCCAACTGACGTGGCATTTGTTTTTCTGTCGTTGAATGGCACACAAACTGAGACGCAAAAATGGTAGGAATTTTATTTATAGACTCCAAATGTCTACAATCAAGACAGTAAATACAGGTTATAAGAAAACATAATTTCCTGATTTATTTCCAGGTAATCTCTGAAAATGAATAAAAATATTTCTTTGCCATAGTATGGATCAGAGAAAAGTTGTGAGATTTTAAAAATTGATATTATCTTCTGTAGCTGTTTTAAAAAAAATTACTTTAAGAGTAAAAGCTTTTCATAAACATTGAATACTATGGCTGAGTACCTACTTTTTCTGCTTGTTTTTTTTCTGAAATTTACTTGAAAATTGGGGCTGTGTCGTACATGAATTAACTCAAAACAGGTCCCAAAGTGTTGTTTTTTTTGATGCAGTAACCTCTATTTCCTAATGCAAAGAAAAAGAGTTAACATTTTGACTTTTGAAAAGTAGTTGTAGAATTTCCTCTTTTTCTTGTTGGTAACTTGAGAGTAATTGGATCAGCTCTCCATGCAAACTGCTGCAGGATCTACTCACTTACAATTCTGAAATAGATCTTACTTTTAAATTGTCTCCCCTTCCAATGGGAGAGTTTATGGTTCATCCCTTTGCAGCAAAATAGTTGGCCACTGCAGACTTTACGACTGTTACTAGAATCATGTGGTTGTACTAGACTTGTTTTGGTACCATTACTTTCTTGATGTTCTGCTGCTTTCAGGTCTAATTCTTTCCCAGCCCATTCCAGATTTACTTTTTGTCCAGATCTATGCCCCCCCAACTCCATGACTAATAACCACTTTGTCTTTCATCTACCTGCTCCAGCTTCACTGGATGTATGCCAGCCAGTGATCTGAGTTCAAAATTGATCATCTGTTCCTCTGGCTTCTGAGATGGTTATCTTCCAGAGGGCGTGCATATCTCTCCTCTGTTACCTTGGAAATTATAGACAGCTGCTTCCAAACAAGAACCCAAAATAAGCATTGAACAACAAAAAAATAGGTTTGTATGACTGTTATAACAAGGTGTGGGGCTGGATGAACACAGCAGGCCAAGCGGGCATCATAGGAGCAGGAAAGCTTGATGTTTCGGGCCTAGACCCTTCTTCAGAAAAGATTTTGCTTGGCCTGCTGTGTTCATCCAGCTCCACACCTTGTTATCTCGGATTCTCCAGCATCTGCAGTACCTCTTATCTTTGTATGACTGTTGTTGAGATCAAGCTGTGATCTAATATCCTGTTGATAGGGAGTGAGAAGGCCTTTTTTTGTTTACATTCCCGCAACTTTCAGAAAGCATTTTTGACCACAGAATTCTAGCTGATATGTGAGAGACACAGCTTTAAGTATCAAACATGTTACCTTAATTTAAAGTTATCACGGTTTCCACCATGGGGAAATGAATTATTCATTGAGATCACATTGTCGAGACCATTATCAATTAGAAGAATTCTTTAACAGGCATTGCTGAAGTCCTCTGTTGCCCCAGATACACGGATAATTACAAAGTCATTTAGTATTTACCTCAGTGTGCAGTATGATGAGCAAATATTTGTTGTTTTTGGCTGCAGTATTGTTATTTGGCATGCAAGTATGGATGGATGTTGCAGTTGTGTTAAACTGTTGAAGTACCATTAGCTGTTCAGCAGCTTGAGAGGTTAGGGACTATGTTGGTTTTCATTTTCCCTTAAAACAAAGTGTTGCGTTTGCCACAACAGTCATTTTGTTTATCAACCTCTTAGCAGAAGCTTCAATAACTGCATTAGGCTTCACGTGAGCTATTTTAGTGAAACATGGTTTCATTTGGCTGAGCCATTGCAGTTACAATGCAATTGGATGTCATTCTGGAGCCAGTACAGGCAGTGTTTCATTTTGATGTTAGGAAGCAACTTAGGTCTCACCACCAATTTGTCCTATAATGTTGGTTCTGTGAAGCCGAAATCACTTTTCAGCAATGGTACATTTATGATGTAAGTGCATCATTTGGAAACGTAACTGATTCAGTGCAATATTTATTCAATTGACAGTGCTAACCTTCTTTTGTTGTACAATTTACCTTCCATTGTCTTTGACTGATTTACAGTGGGGTAGATGCTTGAGGCCTGTTGGAGCTAGGGAACGGGTGATGGTTATAGTTAATTAAGAGGTAATTGGTGAGAACTAAATGTGTATGTATGGAACAAGTAATCAATGAGTCTTATGTATGAGTTAGAATAAAATGAGTGGTTTAAGATAATCGTCAACACCGATGCCTTGCAAGGCTGCATACTCAGACCCTTACTATGCTGCTTATGCACTCAGGGCAAAATTTGGCCACACAGTCATAACTCCATTTTCAAGTTTGCTGATGACACCACGTATTGCGTTGGATCTTGAATAACGGTGAGACAAAATACAGGAAAGAGATCGAGAGCTTAGTGGCAAAGGAAAGGAGCTGGTCATTGACTTCAGGAAGTGGAGTGGAGGACATGCCCCTGCCGGCATCTACAGTGCTGAGGTGGAGATGGTTGAGAGCTTCAAGTTCCTAGGAGTAAATATCACCAACAATCTGTCCTGGTCCATCTACTTGATGCTATGGTCAAGAAAGCACACCAACACTTCTTCTTCCTCAGAAGGTTAAGGATGTTGGTATGTCCACAATGACACTGACCTGTTTTCGTAGATGCACCACAGAAAGCATCCTATAAAGATGCATCACAGCTTGGTATGGCAACTGCTGTGCCTAAGACCACGAAAAAATTAGAGTTTTGAATACATTTTCGACTCCGTCAATACTTCCTGATTCCTTGGGAAAGCAACCGACCTTATCAAAGACCCTTCCCACCCTGCTTATACTCTCTTCTACCCTCTTGCGTTGGGCAAAAGATACAAAAGGTTGAAAACATGTACCAGCAGATTCAAATATAGCTTCTTCCCAGCTGTTTTCAGACTTATGAATGGACTTCTCCTATATTAAAGTTGATTTTTCTCTTCAACTTATCTGAGCTGTAATGCTACATTCTGCTTTATGTTCTATTACCCTGATGTTGTAATGTAAGGCATGATTTTGCCTGGATAGCATGTAAAAGCAATACTTTTCACTATATCTTGATACATGTAGCAATAATAAATCAAATCAAATCAAAAACTAAAATATATATGTTTGGATTCAACCAATCTTTGGTCTCTGGTGTCTAATACTATTGCTGCTGTTCTGAAGATGTTGAGGCAATGTTTCCATGGGCAATTTTTTTTAAACCATTGTTTGACCAGATGCACTAATTGATGCATTTACCTTGTCCAATCCCAATTGTGACAGAAAAAGTTTTTTTTTCAATATGTTAAAACCACCATTTTTAGGTTACTACACCCAATTGTTTTGATCATCCATGGCTTTCTCAGATTTAATTTGTGCATTAAACCAGATACCTGAGGGCAGATTTGCAGATTTTGTGCAAAATATGTGAAACAGATTAAAGTTTTGGCTTTTCAAGTTTGACCTGTAGTTTTCTGTAAGTTGTCTTTTTTTTTGAAAGAAAGTGTAATCCAATACTGAACTTGTATTGCTTGTAGTGCATTCATTTGTAGAAATTAAGTACAACGCCAACTATGTTAACATGCAGCTTCAATACGATTTAAGATAATTCAGGTTAAGTAATAATGACAGACAATAACTGTATTCCCTTTGTATTACTGTTGACTAAATTGAGCTGTTCCTTTGATCTGCCATAGCACCAGAAGTTTCACGACGTATCCAAATCAATTTGGTATTTTCAGTTTCTTGTGTGATGCTTCATTTCTTTTGGAACGTTCTTGTTGCCTCTGTAGTGAGGGAAGAATTTCCATGTTCAAATTTTGTTGACGTCCTGTTTTGTATTTAATGTACTCTTGAAAGATTATGAATTGTTTTCATGGTGAATGTGCCCCTTTGAATTTGTCCTTAAGTAGGTAATTTTTGTGTTTCGTAATTTGATTCTTGCCTTGTGAAGTCCAGCAATTCCATTGCCGTCGCCATCGTGTTCTGATGATGGTGTAGCACTCTGAGCTAATACTACTTCAGAGTAACATGATGGCTGTTTGTAGTTGTCAGAATTTTGTTGAAGGCTAGGATCCACAAACCTTTGCCAACAGTTGAATGAAAGGCTATTTAGTGCGTGGTTAGCAGAATGGCTTGAAATAACCAGGGTGCTCCTTGTAAAATAAAAATGAATGCTGAGGATTGGTTATGATTCCATTGTCTGTTGAAGCAAATTAGATCATGGTTATAGGAGTATAAATACATTTGCAGCCTAGTGTATGGTGTAGAATCATAGCTCTGAATTAGAAATTGTATATTCCACTCCTGTCTCAGCTGCTCAGGGTTTGTCCGGGTATCTTAATTTTAAGTGACTATGAGCTCTTGTTGTGCAATGATAGTGTCCCAGTCGCTGAACCAGAAGGCCCAGGTGTGTATTACCATTCCTGACAAGATTGATTAGAAAATAACCAATTTTAAATGATTATTTAGTTCTGCACACATACCTCAGTTGATTAGTTAGTCACACATGAGGCCTAGAAAGGTGATTGTCACAAGATGGACAAGCAGATTGCTTCAAGTTCCTCCTAATGGACTGAATTGAGATATAAAATCTCATTGAATAATTGCAAAAATTGAGTCATGTAGTGCCAGCTATTTGTAGGTCTGTACCATATAAATACTCTCTGGTCTTCACTAAACAATGAGCCTTAAGTTTGTACATAGGAGAACTTGAATGAATAACTGTCAACATCTAACAAGGCATTGATTGAGTCAAGGAAATTCTTTTTTCATGAGATCATAAACAACAGGAGTGACCTGGAAATCCACAATGGAATATTGCTGTGTCTGGTCATGACAGGCAATTTCAATACAGACCATTCTTTTGAAACTGTTTGTGAACTTGGAAGATCTTTTTTCTGAATTAGTTGTCAGAAACTAGTAGGCACATGTCAATTATGGGAAGGATAGACATCACAAGGTGAAAATTGAAAGTGACTTAGCTGATGCATGCAGTTGTGATGTTTGGAACAGTTGATGAGGCAGTGGAATAAGGTGCTGGATTTCATTACTGAACCTGTTGACATTCTAAGGGAACATCATGGTCATCTCTTAGATATGCAAATAGAACAGAAGAAACCAAAAGCAATGCTTCCAGATAAACTTGGGAAACAGGATACAATAAAAGAGACTTGGGATAATGTTTGGAACAAGATTTTGTAACTTTTCCATTGAGAGTGTTCAAAGGTTAGAAGCAGTTCTGAATCAGAGTGGGTGAGGCTATTATTAAATTGATTTGTAAATGGCAGACAGTGTGATTTCTTCTGTTTCAGAAGGACTGTTCTTGATGTTTATAATATAATATCTTGTAATATAACCCATCTTATGGAATAAGATCAACTATAAAAATCTAACAATTGGCTAAAACATCATAAATGTTGAAGAAAGTGTATATTCTTCTGTTAACCCGTAACTATGGGTGCCAGAGCCAAGGTTTATTTTTAGGAGTTTATTTCTGTACTGGTAGAGTTTTGGAATGTTTCTCTGCTGCTGCATGTATTGCTAAGCACAGACCACTTTATATCCACAAACTTTGATTCATCTCTTTCTACAGCTTATTTCTGCTTATTTGCTCATTATGTCCCCCTCAGTTCAGTAGCATTTGAAGTATTTAATTGCTAAGTCATTGACTTTTTTTGAATGAGTTTCTTATAATCAGGTTAATCCCTTTGGTACTCAGTGTTCCAGACTAAACCCTGGCAACCAGCACAATGTTTGAACATTGCTCAGTAATACAAGCTCAGTACTTGTTGCTCTTGGGATCCAGCCCAGTTATCAGTGGCCTTTTTTGGCTCCAGTAGTACCACACTTAGATGTCATGCAAGAGAAGCAAACCACATTGGACTGATGATCTGTTGCAGATTTTGATATTAATGGTTTTGTTTGGTGCCTCTGGGTCATTGGCTGTTATGAAAAGATGGTTTTCCAGGTGTTTGTGCACAGATGATTTTTGTCAATGCCTCAACATTGATCATACAAACATAGAAGATAGGAGTAGGCATTTGATCCCTCAAGCCTGCTTTGCCATTCAGTATGATCATGGCTGATCATCAAGCTCCATACCATATCCCTTGATCTCCAGCCACAAGCTATATCTACCTCCTTGAAAGCACATAACGCTTTTAGTCTCAATGGCTTTATGGTAGTGAATTCCACAGGCTCACCACTCTCTCGGTGAAGAAATTTCTCCTTGTTTCTGTCCTAAAATGTTTACCCATTTATGCCCCCTGGTTTTGGACTTTTCTTCAGCACTTGACTCCTTCTGTATTGTCAAATCAAAAATGACCCATTTATACCTCCTCTGTTGCTTTTGGTCAACCAATCTTCTATTTGTGCCTTTGTGTTATTGCCATCGCCACATGCTCTAAGTTTGCTTAGTAAACTTTTGTGACACTTGGTCAAATGTCTTCTGAAAGTAGAAGTCCAGTACATCTTCAGATTCCCCTATATCCACGTTGCTGTTTACTTCCTCAAACAATTTCAAATGAATTGAAAACTGATTTTCCTTTCACTAAATCATGTTGATTCTGCTTGAAAGCTTTGAGTTTTTGCCATGCCCCATAAAAACCTCCATAATAATGGATAAAAAGCGAAAGAACTGTGGATGCTGTGAATCAGGAACAAAAACAAAGTTGCTGGAAAAGCTCAGCAGGTCTGGCAGCATCTGTGAAGGAGAAATCAGAGCTAACGTTTTGGGTCTGGTGACCCTTCTTCAGAACTGATGGTGGCTGGGAAAACGTCATTTTATATGCAGAAAAAAGGGAGAGGGAATGGGGTAGGGTGTAAACGATAGGGTAGAGCCTAAAGAGAGAGAAGAGCAGTTGGATAGACAAAGTTGATAACGATCAGGCTGGGAGGGTGCATAGTTGTTGATGGGGACTATTAGTGACTAACAACAGGGGGTGTGTGATGGTAGGCGATGTGGTAACAAGGCCTGGTGTGTGGGGTAGGGGGCTGGGACATGGGAGAGTTTAGGCCCTAAAATTATTGAACTCTATTATTGAGTCTGGAGGGCTGCAGGGTCCCAAAGTGGAAAATAGGGTGTTGTTCTTCCAACTTGCGTTGAGGTTTGCTGGAACAGTGCAGCAAGCCCACAGCCCTACGGCACCTTCGCCTGTAACTGGCGCAGGTGCAACATCTGTCCATTTACCTCCTCCCTCCCCAGAACCCAAGGGCCCAAACATACCTTCCAGGTGAAGCAACACTTCACATGCACTTCCCAGAATCAAGTCTACTGCATTCGCTGCTCACAATGTGGTCTCCTCTCCATTGGGGAAATGAAGCGTAGACTGGGTGACCGCTTCACAGAACATCTGTTTTCTGCTCGCAAAAAGACCCTGAACTACCTGCTGCCTGCTACTTTATGCACCACCCTGTTCCCTGGCCAACATTTCTGTCTCTGGCTTGCTGCAGTGTTCCAGTGAAGTGTAGGAAGCTAGCTGGCCTGTGAGTTTTTTTTGTTTGCTTTCCCCCCATGCTTGACTAGAGGAGTCACATTTGCAAATATCCAAACTGAAGCCTTTCTCAAAACCAGGGAATTTTAGACAATTAAAGCTCATGCATCAGCTGTCTTGGCAGCACTTTGTTGATACCCTGGAATGAAGTCATCAGGAACTGATGATTTGCCCGCTGTTAGTTATCGCTATCTTCTCAGTACCCTTTCCTGGGTGATTAATTGTTTTTAACTTTGGCCCTCCCTTTTGCTTCCTGATTCACAATTTATTTCAATTTATTTATTACTGCCCCCTCCACATTGGAGACCAGATGTGAAATATTTCTTTGATTCATCCACTATTTCTTTATTTTCTGTAATGAATTTCCTGATTCACTCTTCAGAGGACCAATGTTGTCTTTACCTTTTTAAATCACTATAAGATCTCTTGTTCCTTGTTTTTATATTTTTAGCTTGCTTTAGCTTGTGCTGTAATTTATCCCTCTCTTTATTCTTTTAGTTACTGGTTTCTGTTCTTTATAATCTAGTCAAGCTTTTGACTTGCCACTGATCTTTATGAAATTGTAAGCTTCGTCTTTCAATTTGATACTATTAAATTCCTTAGACACAGGTAGTGTATCCTTCCC
Organism: Ginglymostoma cirratum; assembly: GCA_024137785.1. Classification (NCBI taxonomy): domain Eukaryota; kingdom Metazoa; phylum Chordata; class Chondrichthyes; order Orectolobiformes; family Ginglymostomatidae; genus Ginglymostoma; species Ginglymostoma cirratum. The sequence goes on along the minus strand of JAHRHZ010000029.1, from coordinate 3,712,603 downwards.
TTTAGAGTCTTTCTTTCTGTTTGGCACATACATTTCTCTGCATATTTCAAAAAATTTTAAGCCGTCTTAAAGGAAGATGAGAGAGAGTTTGACAGGGAATTCTAGAGCTTGAGGCTTCTATAACCTCCTGTTGCTGGGTGAAGGAGGTCTGGCATGTGTAGGATGCCAGAACCTGAGTTTCTGGTGTGGGTCTTAGGCTGGAGGCAGAAAGGTGGCAAAATCTGGATCATAGAGAGACCTGGGCCCCAGAAGAGAATTTAAAACTGAACTGCATTGATCATAAATGCAGTTGAACAAGCAGAGGAAAAAATATGAATAGGTTTAAGTTGCACTGTAGGGTTCAAGCAGGGTTTGGATTGAGCTAAAATACATGGAAAATGCAAGTCTGAACCAGGAGGAGATGGAAATATGAAAGCACAAAACTGGGGAGAACAAAAGCAAAATGTCAGCTTTTGACTGGACAGTTCAAAAATCTGCTTTCGTTGCAGATGAATTGAGGCAACAACGATGACTACTTTTCCTTTATGTAGCACCTTTTAACATAGTAACTAGTCACAAGGAGTCACGAGGCAAGCTATATAAGAGGATATATGGAAAGGTGACACAAAAGTTGACCAAAAGTGTTTTAGGAAGCCTTTTAAAGGTGCGAGAAGTGAAGAAAAACTTGGGGAGGGAATCTCAAAGCCTGGAGCTCGGGTAACATGAAGTCCCAACCACCAGCCATGCAGCGATGAAATAAGGGATGCATGAGGTCAGCATGTAAGAAGTGCAAATATCTGAATGAACTTTGGAGGCTAAATAAGTGGCCATTGTGATAGTCAAAAGAGTTAAGGCATGGATGAGTTAGCTTCAGGTGAGTTGTGATGACGTGGGGGAATGAAGTTACAAAGGTGGAAGTAGTCAGTCTTGGCCATAGTGTGGAAACTGTATCATCTGTATGAAATATTATGCCAAATTTGCAAATCACCTGAGACTGAACCCGAACCTGACGATGACCAGAAAAATGGATGAACTTTGTCTAAGGACCGAAGACAATGGCCTTGGAATTCACAATATTTAGTGGGAGAATGTTTATGCTCATCCAGTACTGGACGTTCAGTATGCAGTATGGACAGTATAGAGTTTGAGAGATGTTGGTGAGGTAGAGCAAGATGTCCTCATGTAATATGTAATCTGATGTACTCTTGGGTCTGTAGAGGTAGTGATGTAGGTGCAGGAAGGTAAATCATTGCAGGTGGCTTCTGCTCCAGTTCTCGAACTAAAGGCAGGCTGAACCCACAGTGGCATGACCTCAATCACCAGTTAGGCAAGGAGACCGTCTTGAATCTGTCAAGCTGAAATGGGGATCAGACCCTGTGCTTTTGGCACCAATTGTTACGACCTACGCAATCGCTGGATCCAAAATGTTAATCTCAGCAGCTCTGACAGCACTTTTCCTGAGATTTCTGCTTTTATTTGATCTAGTGACAGTGTGTTGACTGAGAGTGTGTTTTCAGCAGGATAAATCCACAATTCAAGAGGGAGGTGGATGATTATTAGAAAAGACTGAATGTGCAGGTTATTGAGAGAAGGTGGGAGAGTGGATTAAGAAAACCACTTGTGCAACGGTCCAGTGCAGACACAGTGGGCTGAATAACCACCTGTGTTATGCCAATTTTGGGGTTATGAACATTGAGAACTACTTGTAGGTTCTCTCATGCTCTCACTACCCTCTGTCCCCAACACAATCCCCCTCCATATTGACATATGATAAACAGAAGGGTGAGAGAACTGGTGTGTATCTGGTGACTTGATTCTTAATTAAACCTACTGTGTGAATGTTTGAGGCTTCGAGGCTTCTTGTAACAGTTGTGTGAATAATCTGATCACCCTTCTGTTGAAAGACGTAGGCAAATTTGAGAGTGGTTTTTTTTGTTGCAATTCATAATTAGAGATTTACTGAGTAATCCCTGTTTTCTCATGTGATTATCTGAAGTGAAATGCTGGAAAAGTTACTCTTGGAAATTACTGTTTGTGTACTTGGGTTGCTTTGCTAGAAGGCCCACTTTAATTGACATATTCATGACGAATGCTGATCTTAGCCATGTCCTTAACTGACATTCTTAGTTGCCTGAAGGAGCCTGCACGTCTTGCTTGGGAATTGGAAGTTTCTGTTGTCTTACCTTCCTGATTTCTTGGCCTTGGGCTGGTTCAAGTTCCCAACTGAGCACATGCTGCGAATCTGATCGAGGACTGACTGGTATATAATTAATTACTGAACTGTTAGATTTGTCTACCAATTAGGCCTAAAAATATTCATTATTAGGTCGGCACAGTGACTCAGTGGTTAACATTGCTGTCTCACAGTGCCGGGGATGTGGGTCCAATTACAACATCGGACGACTGTCTGTGTGGAATTTGCACGTTCTCCCCATGTTTGCTTGGGTTTCCACCAGATGCTCCGTTTCCTCCCACAGTCCAAGGATGTGCAAGTCAGGTGGATTGGCCATGCTAACCTGCCCATAATGTTCAGAGATGTGTAGGTTAGGTGCATTAGCCACAGGAAATGCAGGGTTACAGGGATAGGGTAGGGGAATGAGTCTGTGTGGGATACTCCCCGGAGGGTTAATGTGGACTTGTTGGGCCGAATGACCTGTTTCCACACTGTGGGGATTCTATAATTGTTTGGCTCTTAGTTGATTTCAGTTCTTGTGAACTTCTGTTGTGTCTCTCAGTCCAGTCTTTGGCTTCTTGCCCTCTCTGAAGTTTGTAATCCAGCCATCGATTGGCAATCTCAATTCATTACTGCTTCTGGTTTTGATACAATCCTGAATTATTTAACATCCAGGTACATCTATGTGCCTACCAAGTCTTTGCTACCGTCATTTGTGTGTTGAGATATGCATGTCTTGCTTGTCTTAACGTTTCTCCCAGAATAACTTGGATGTGGACAGATTTGACACTGTGCATATCTGTTAACTAAAAGAGAAATTCAAGGTTCTTTCTGGCCACTAGCTAAATCGCAGGCAGAACATGATGCTGGCTGTCCTTGGAAGCATCTTCCATGAATGGCGAGATAACAAGCGTGGGGCTGGATGAACACAGCAGGTCAAGCAGCATCATAGGAGCAGGAAAACTTGACGTTTCGGGCCTAGACTCTTCATCAGAAATGGGGGAGGGGAAGAGGGTTCTGAAATAAATAGGGAGAGAGGGGGAGGCGGATAGAGGATGGATAGAGGAGAGGATAGGTGGAGAGGAGGCAGACAAGTCGAAGAGGTGGGGATGCAGCCAGTAAAGGTGAGTGTAGGTAGGAGGGTAGGGAGGAGATAGGTCGGTCCAGGGAGGATGGACAGGTCAAGGGGGCGGGATGATGTTAGTAGA
>JAHRHZ010000029.1:3679455-3709143 GCA_024137785.1 Ginglymostoma cirratum | reverse complement strand
AAGGGGGAGGCGGATAGAGGATGGATAGAGGAGAGGATAGGTGGAGAGGAGGCAGACAAGTCGAAGAGGTGGGGATGCAGCCAGTAAAGGTGAGTGTAGGTAGGAGGGTAGGGAGGAGATAGGTCGGTCCAGGGAGGATGGACAGGTCAAGGGGGCGGGATGATGTTAGTAGACAGGAGATAGGGGTGGGCCTTGAGGTGGGAGGAGGGGATAGGTGAGAGGAAAAACAGGTTAGGGAGGTGGAGATGAGCTGGGCTGGTTTTGGGATGCGGTTGGGGGAGGGGAGATTTTGAAGCTTGTGAAATCCACATTGATACCATTGGGCTGCAGGGTTCCCAGGCTGAATATGATTTGCTGTTCCTGCAGCCTTTGGGTGGCATCAATGTGGCAATGCAGGAGGCCCAGGATTCACATGTCGTCTGAGGAATGGGAGGGGGAGTTGAAATGGTTCGCGACTGGGAGGTGCAGTTGTTTGTTGCAAACTGAGCGCAGGTGTTCTGCAAAGCGGTCCCCAAGCCTCCGCGAATGGCTATCCACTTTATAGTGGATGAATGTTTTCTGCCTCAATGTGAGGGAAACCTGAAATGTGTAATCAAGACTTATAGTATTCATATCCTGAATTGTGTCTATGCTTATCTAATCAATTATTTCAAGAAGCTCCAAGTTCTGCAAACCAGCCCAGCAAACTGCCCCTCCTCCCACCCCCTTTGAAGGTCTATACAGGGATGAGGGTTCTTAAAAAAAGGCTTATCCGTACTTTAGTGTAAATTCTGTTCATATGTCACTGAAGCCTCGTTTCCATCTGTTTCTAACTGTGCTTTATTGTCCCAGATCTAGTCTACAATAATTGACCTCATTTCAATAACGTGAAAAGTTTGGTCTGTGCTGATAATCTTGACAGCAGTTTGTTTGGCGATTCGATTGTAAATGGGAGAAGTTTGGGACAATGGAGATTTCCTGACCATTCGGAGATGCTCTCATTTTAATATTCCCAATATCGAGGTGACTTGGATTCAGTTGCTTATCAGAGTTCACACAAAATTTTGAATTTATTAATCACGTTCGTCAGCCATAGATACATAGGAGCAGGAGGAGGCCATTAAATGACGGACAGCAACATAATTCCAAGGTACAGATGTTTTCATGCATGAATCACAAAGTTAATATGCAGGCACAGCAAATGATTAAGAAGGCTAATGAAACACTATTCCACGTTGAGAGGAATTGAACATAAAGGAAAGGATGTTATGGTTGAGTTAAAAAGGGCATTGGTGACACCACATCTCGAATACTGTGTACAGCTTTGACCTCCTTATTGAAGGAATGGTGTAAATGTGTTGCAAGTAGTTTTATCAGATTGATACCTGGAATAAGCAAGTGAGGGGGTAAGGGAAGATTTGATGGAAGTTTGTAAGATTCTAGACAGACTTGACAAGGTGAAATAGGTAAGTTGTTTATTTTTCTGAATGAGACCAGCGCTAGGAGGCAACTGTTTTAAAAATGAGAGTTGCCCTTTTAAGGACACAGATGAGGCGAATTTTTGTTTTTCTCAAGGGTTGTGCAGCTGTGAAGAACTCTGCATCAGAAGATGGGGCACGTGGAGTCATTGAATAGTAATAAATTCATTTTGGCTAAGGGAATCCAAAGTTATTGAGAATAGATGGGAATGTGGAGTTTGGAGCAGAAACAGATCAGTCATGATGTTATTGAAAGCTAAATGTGGTTTGAAAGGCTGTATGTTCGCAACAACTTTGAGAATTCAAGTAAAATGCTTGAAATAATATGCATAAATGCCTCTTGCATACTATAAAACTGAAATTAATTGTGCTTTTTCCATGAGTGCTTCTCATAAATTTATGAAATTATGCATTGTTTTCCAAAATACTCCATAAAATTTGTGAAAGTACATTACAAAATATTTTGTTTCGAAAGTTACAGTACAATCAAGTTCAACTTGTCTCCATACAGTGTGTTCCATACTTAAATGCCACAATACTAATATTCCTTATTAGTCACACAATCTGAAGGCAAACATTTCAAACTGAAAATTACCTAAAGTGCATTAAATTCAACATTTCTCAATATAACATGTTCACTGAGGTGCCTCTGTTTCAATATGCTTGATGTTTGCAATGTGCATTCCTTTATCAGGCATACAGCTTGAGGATTTCTACACTGTTTCCAACCTCTGTGTCCTGTGGCTGCAAGGTCTTAGGCAGGCACCTTACTCCATTGTGCTTCTGTAGCAGCAGCCCCAAGCTTTAACGCATCCCTCCGTACTTATTCCTGGACTTTGGATATGCCAATCTGCAAGATTTGATCATGCACATCTCTTTTTATTGGAAGACAAGCAAGTTTTTGGCAGACTAAGCAACATCTTTTGTCAAGTTGATGGACCTCCAATCTCAACAAAAGCTGCTGCGTCTCTCTCCAAGCCACCTTTTCAAAGGCACATTCTGGTGGATAATAGTGCCTTTACCCACCACAACTGTCTCAAGGCAACATGTGAAAGGATCTGACTTTTTCACCACTAGCCACGTTACATGTGGTACTTGTTTAAAAATTCCAGTGATGACTCTTTCTGCCAGTTGACTTTGGCAATCTGCTCAGCGAACTATCCTGCAGGATATGTCATTGTCTTGCCCATGAGACCTTGAGGATGTTAGATGCGGACTGCTGACTGATGAACTTATGGCCAAATATATTTTTCTGCATAAGCATTTCCTCGAGGGATCGGTGATTCTGCACACTTAAGCTATTTCAAGCATTCTGCAGCAGTATGGCAAACACATCCTTGACAACACCACAGGCAGGTAAAAGCCCAATCTTTAGTGACACTTGGTGTTTGCAGAGCTTGATGCAGTAGCACACAAAGGTGGGCCATCAAGATGAAGATTATGTTGGGTGCGTTTGTTGCTGTAAAAATGGTATATTTTTGACCTCTAGATGGCTTGCATATCATCAGAATGCAGGAGCGAGAAATGAACTCGATCTGTGCTACGTAACAATACTGAGAACACCTCACACCAATTGCTCCTGCATGCCTAGCTTTTGTTTTACCATAGTTACTAGCACCTTCCAGTTGTTTTAGCATGTGCCCCACCCCCAGAAAGCATGAATGGGACAAAGAATCACGTGGACCACTTTCCAAAGATGGGGTTATCCCAGTGACCCATTCGAACTGGTCACAGATACTCATCAGTCTGCACAGTGACATTGGATCTGAGCAGAAGGCAATGTCATTCACACGCTATGCTGCATCCCTCCACTGTCTAGAAACATCACTTTTCTTACACCTGCATCTTTCCTGATGGACTTGGTAAAATATAAAGGATAGTAGGGAAGGACAGCCCTAGTTAACTCCAGATTTAATTTTGAAAACATTGATTCCCAGCCATTGATAGAATTTGTTGATGTTTGTGCTTGTAAGGATGGTTGGATCCAGATGCTCATTTGCTCCCTGAAACCTGTTTTGGAGAGCAATTCATCATGTAGGTGTTTTCCTCTTGGAAGGGGGACTTCAAGACTGTGAAGCATATAGTTAAGGTGAGAGGGGAGAGATTTTAAAAAAGGCATGGGGCAATTTTTTTTTTACACAGAGGGTGGTTAGCGAGTGGAATGAACCTCCTGAGGAAGTATTGGTTGTGTTACAACATTTACAACAGTTGCAACGTTTCGAAGACACTTGGATAAATACATGAATAGGCAAGGTTTGATGGGATATGGGCCACCTGCAGGCAGGTGGGAGTAAATTTAGTTTGGGATTATTCTCGGCATGGACTGGTTGGATCAAAGGATCTGTTTCCGTGCTGTATGACTGTATCAGTATATGATACACTCAAAGATGCGCAGTATTATATGCGTCATCAGTACGTACCCCTCTCATTGTCCTTCATTCATCCCTTTCTGACGTGAAGGTGCACATTATTCTAATAGGTCGCATCAATGTAAGAGAGACCCCTCCTTGCAATGCAATAAGCTATTGAAGTTAACCCCAATTTTAGATCCCCCTTTGCAAGGTAACTAGTCATAATCAGTGAAACTAACCTAGATGGAGCAAAAAATAACCAATCACACTTGTGGTAAATTGTGCATTTGAAGAGGCAGAAAATGGATTTTTCTTTGAAACTATTGTGGAGTTCTAAAATAAATTTCGGTGTGGATTTAGCTAATGGCTGCATGTGGAAAGCTCATTCAAACCCTTTGGAAGATGTTAGTAATTGCTCAGTTGTCGAATTTAGGCCTGAGTTTAACAATGGGGAGGGGGGGTGGTTCTCAAGACCTATTCCAGAAACTTGAGCACAAAATCTATGCTGTTGTTTTGCAAAGACTGAAAGAGCACTGAATTGTCAGAAATAGTGTTTTGTGTTTTAGGTGACGTGGCTGATATCTGAACCAACAGCCTTAAAACAGATTATCTCGACCCCATCACATTGTTGCATTTCCTGCATTACAACAGTAGCTGCACACAAAAAGTATATACTGTACTTGGTTGTTAGAACCTTTTGGTCATTTTGGAGTTATGAAACCTACTATAAAGATGTAAGCCTTTGTTTGTTCCTTATAAGAATGTGATAAGAAATCTGAGTGTAGAGTTGTTTTATTTTGCTTTCCTATTTTCGTTGCACAGCTGTAGGATTGTTCTGATCTTCCCATGCAAACACAAAAGTTGTTTCAAATATTCTGCATCTGCTTTCCATTTAACATGGAGCTTTAATCAATGAGGAACATGAAAATAATACCGTTTAAATATTGCTGTTGCGTCCGGTATTGACAAGGCATTCAATAAATTGTCTTTATTGTAAATCCAATGACTTTGTCAGTATAAGTAGTTCTTTGGATCTTGAGCTTACAAAGCATTTGTAGCAATTATTCATGACCTGTGAAATACTACCCAAGCATTACAGTTCAGAATGGGAGTCGATACAGTGTGGAGCTGGAGGAACACAGCAGGTCAGGCAGCATCAGAGGAGCAGGAGAGTCGACGTTTTTGGGGCCTAGACCCTGATGAAGAGTCTAGGCCTGAAACATTGACTCCTGCTCTTCTGATGCTGCCTGACTTGCTGTGTTCTAGCTCCACACTGTATCGACTCTGACTGCAACATCTGCAATTGCTATCTCAGCGTTCAGAATGGGTCTTGGTTTCCAGTAAAAATAAACCATCAAGTAATGTTTTGTGTGCAACTCAAGTTCAAAGAGTGATTTGAGCTAGAATTGGTTAGCAGAAAAGCTTGAATGTTTATGTAAAGAACCATCACCTTCTGACCCTTCTATAAATGCCATGCCTTTGCCATCAATCTGTTTCTCTCCCCAGCCAAGCAAATGTCTGGAGCTTAAGCAGACTGCCTGACCCCATTTGTTGCACAATCCCATATCTGTATTTGTCACATGAAGACTCTACCAATTCTGTCCTCGGCATGTTCCTAATCCATATTCCTACCTAAGATTTAAGATGATTCAAAACACTTGTTGCCTGTATCTTACCCCGATTCATGTTCCCTCGATCTACAGCTTGCTGTTGTAGGTCTATATTGGCTCCTGGTATCCAAAAATCATAAGTCATAAATTTAAAAGTTCTCAACCATTAATTCTATACTCTTTCATGAAGTCTTTTTTTAATGTACAAAGCCCCTTGCCTGTTGGCTGTCCATTCCTCTGACATCTGCCTTCCCTACAACTCTTGCCTTGTCTCTCAATTAGTTGTACCCTGACCTGCCTAGTCCTCATTCTCTGGAGTTCTCGTCCTAAATTCCTTCAAATCAATTTTCTCATTTCAAATCCACCTTAGAGTATAGTTCTTTGGCCAAGCACTTGGTAATACTTCCCAGTATCTCCTTGAATGCCTCAGCATCTAGATTTTTGATTAGGAGTTCAGGGAAGATGAAACACCAGAAGGCCTTTTGTGTGTTTAAAGGCAGTATATGAATTCAAGCTGCTGTCTTACTGTGCCTATTTGTGCACTGTGAATTGTTTCAAGAGCTGCTTCATCTTCCAACTTGTGTTGAAATCAAATATACACATCTGAAATCAGATGTCTAACCCAAGTTATGGTGTAAAAGCACAGAAATCATGTAGGCTGCCTGCGCAATTTCTTTTGTGTGAGGTTTCCATGACTGACTTTGTGGTCTGGTAAGGAGTTTTTTGCAGTCACATGATAAGGGTGTTTGAACCTTCCACCTGTGGAGAGGGTATAGCAACATCATATCTGCTTCTGAGGTCATAGTGAGTGCTTTCTGTCTTAAGAGGATGTTTTGGTTTTCGGGGGTCCTTTTGCTAAGAAATCTATTTGGTATGTCACAGTTGTTCCAAGTATTGCACCATTACACTTCAAGTGGGAAGATCGCTGATATGCTTCGCCAGTGGTCCTAAAATGCCTTCTTAATTTGTCACTAATTGATGGTGGATTGGCCAAGTCAGTCTGAATCTATATGTCTTTGTCATGATGTATTCAAGGAGTCTGCATGTTTTTGGCATAGCTGTGATAGTATGATGCTTTCAAAGATTGGTAACCAGTGTGATGGTGTGAGTAAAAGTGTACTTTGATCACTTTCCTCGAGATCAACTGGACATACATTGAATTGATAAAGAACTTGATAGCCATGGCAAAAAGCAGTATTCCAGTGGAACAAATACGGTCAAACTGAGGGTTTGAGGAACAACTGCTCATTTGGACCTATCTAGTTTGAATTAGATAGCATGAGAACCATTACTGATACATGGCTGCAAAACAATCAGGACTGGGCTCTTAAGTTAAAAGGTGCACAAGAAAGATGGGAGAATGGTAGAGGGAGAGGATGAACCTTCATGATTAAGGATGAAATTGCTACAGTGGTAGAAAATCTAATGAGATATAAACAGGCAGGAGATATTTTATGGATAACGTGTAACTGTAGCAATAGCTTTAAAACTTTTACGCTGTCGGTGGCTTCTATGATGTGATTGTGTAAGTGCAGAAATTAGGTAAGTATGTAGAAAGGGCAGAGTGGATTTTTTTTGGAGAACTTTAACTTGCATATAAATTGAGATGCAAGTTAAAACATGTCAGGAACATCATGAATTTCTTCTTGTGTTTGGGCGACCCATCTCTCGTAGTATGTCCTCAAACCAACAAGAGCACATCACATTAGATTTTACCCCTAGTAAGAGGTCAGATCAAACGAATGGCTCAACAGTGTGAGTCGATTATAGTGTGGAGATGGAGGAACACAGCAGGACAGGCAGCATCAGAGGAGGAGGAGAGTCAACGTTTTGGGCCTAGACCCTTCATGTCGAGTGTCCTCCTCCGATGCTGCCCGTCCTGTTTTTCTCCAGCTCTACGCTGTATCAACTCTGACTCCAGCATCTACAGTTCTTGCTATTTCCAACAGTGTATAAGCATTGTCTAATAAAGATTATAAGAAGACTAAATTCATTGTAGTGTGGTGGAAGGGAGCTCCTCATGTTTTACCTTTTAGGAAAGTTTAACTTTAATGGGATGAGACAGAGACTGTCCTAATTAAACCAGGAGAATCTGCTAATGGGTGATTTTGCCAGAACATCAAAGGGGTATGTTCAAAAACAAATTTCATGTGTTAAGTATGGAACTCGTACCCTGAGAGACAGAAATTTTACTTGCCAAAAATGTCTTGCATGATTAAGATGTAAAACACAACGTAAAATTGCTGTCAGAAGGAGGGATGTAGGTGAGCTAAGATATGAGAGTTTGGAGGGGTACCAGTAAACAATTGGCTTCAATCTTCCCAGAACTTACCTTTAAGTAAACGTCTGCTGTTCCAGTACTGCATGTTGGATATGCAGTTTGACAACATAGCCAAATGTAGCAGCATTGAGGAGTTGAAAGAGGTGCTGGTGAGGTATTGTCAGCATAACATTAAGCTTTTTAATGTCACTGAAGAGCAGCATGTAATGAGAAATTGAGGCCAAGGATAGACCCTTGGGAGGAGTCTAGAGATTAGTGTGAAAAGGAAGAGAGACCATTGCAAGTGATTCTTTAGATACTGTTGGATAGATAACATTAGAACTAGGTAAGTGTAGTCTCATCCGGCTGGATAGCAGTGGAAAGATGTTGGTCGAATTAAGGTGTGGTCAACTGTTTCCAAGACGGCAAACACAAACAAGAATGAGGAGCGAAAGTCTGACTCGGGTGCAGCTATGTCCGATGTAATTTGTGACTTTTAATGAGCTTTTTCGGTATTGTGGCAAACGCAAAAACTGATTAGAGTTAGTAAATTTTGTGAGAGATAGGAACAGATCATGGAATTAAACAATACAGAAGGAGATCAGACTGTTCATTTTACCTTTGCCCATCTTTTGAAAAAGCTATCCAGTTAGTATTATTTCCTGCTTTTTCACAATAGCCCTGCAAAGTTTTCCGATCACTTATTTAACCACTCCCCTTTTGATGGTTGTTAATATTTAGTCTGCGCCACCTTTTCAGGCAATAGATTCCATACCACCATAATTCGCTACTATTTAAAACATTTGTGGTTATTTTGCCAGTTAACTTTGTTTCTTGCTACATTGAAATGAATTTCTCCATGTTTATTCGAATATTCAAATCCTTATTTTGAGCACCTCTCCCTTTACCGATCTCCATTCTAAGAATGATAACCTCGTTTTCTGTAGACTGCCAAAGTACTTGAAATCCAGGATCCTGAGTACCATTCCAATAAACCTCCCCTGCATCCACTTAAGGCCCTGACATCCCTCCTAAAATGTGGTGCCCAGAATTGGGCACAATGCTTTTCGATGGCCTGACCAGTGGTTTATGTTGGTTCAGGATAACTGCCTTGGTTTTCTATATATAAAAAACATACAACATCCATACTTTTATACATCATCTTCTCAAGTGAATACTGAGAATTGCTACAACAAATTACAGGAGTACATCCACTAACTTGCAGAATTGAATTTCAACACAAGTGTGAAGTAAAACATTTTGATTTTTAAAAAAGAAAGGTCATGTACTAGTTGGAAAACATTAATCTGAGTAAGACATGAGAACAAAGTGATCTCTGAATACAAATACAAAAATCGCTAAACATTGGGATGTAAGTTAATAAAGACCAAATCGAGCACTAGCATATATTTATTGAGAAATAGATTAGGAAAGTACAGAAGTTCTATTAAATCTGTATTGAACCTTGGTTAGACCACACTTAAATGTCCTGCCCATCTTTCTGGTGTGCATATTATTAGAAAGGATATAGAGGCACTGGAAAGATGCAAAAAAATTAGAAGGATGGAGCCAGAACTGCAAAGTTATATCTCCAATGAAAGGATGAACAAACATTTTTTTTCCGTTGTTCCGAGAAGGCTGGAGGTTCTCTTGATTACTGGTCTTTAAAATTAGTATAGTATTTTGCTAGATTATTCATAGTCTTTCCATTTGTGAAAAGAGCAACACAGTCACCTTCAATATAAGAAAGCGACTAAGAAAACAAATGAGGAATTATTTCCTACACTTGTAGACAAAATGTGATTCAGCCTGTCATGTATGTGCTGGTCAACAAAGATCTGACTACACTGACCCAATTTTCCCACTCTTAGCTCATACCCCCTGGAAGCTATGGCAAAGGAAATGAAAATCAAAATACTGCTTAAATATTTCCAGAGTTTCTGAATCAACTCTCCTTTCAAGCAGACTCTCAGACTCTCTCCACTCTTTTGGTGAAAGAAGTTTACTCAACTTCCCTCTTAGAAGAAACTCCATAACCTAGAGAGTGGTATGCACTTGGAACTCATTACCACAAGGTAAATTGATGTGGATTATATAGATGTATTCATGGGAAACTCAACAGCATAGAAGGGCAAATGGAATAGGGTGTTATCCCAATAGTTAGATGAAGAGGGTTGAGAGGAACCCAAATGTTGACCTGGACTGGTTGGGCCAGGAGGCATTCTTTGCAAAAACTTGTTCTGCTTCTTCAAAATGCTAAACATTCAGCTCTTGGTCTCCCTGTTCCTGTATCCCTATTTAAAATTGTTCCATTTTTAGAATATGGTGGAAGGAAATGATTTCCGCTTGATGTATTCTAATGCAATTTTCCACCACTGTTTAGTAAACATCAGCTGGTAGCGAGTTTAAATTAAAAATAAATTCCAAGGTATTTTGTAGGAGCACAAGATAGTACTAAAACGAAGCAAAGGAGGGAATAAAAGAGATTGCCAAAACAACGGCAAAGAAATCTGTTTTATGAGGAATCTTAAAAGGAGGAAAGGTACGAAAAATGCTCCTGAAGGAAGTTTGCAGAGAGTCACTGAGTTAGCTGAAGGTGTATCTGTGAAGAGTGGGGAAGAGTTGGGCATGTACAAAAAGACAAGAAATGGAAAGCTCACAGGGGATGCGACTTAAGGTGTGACACTAAAAAGATGGAAGAACAGTCCATGAAAGACCTTAAAATAAAATGAGAATTTTATGCTCAAAACACTGGGCATTGAGAGCTATTGAAAATCATTGATGGCATTAATGGGAAAATGTGATTTGGTGCAAGAAAAGATATGGATGGAAGAAATTTAGTATTGAAGGCTATTCAAAGCAGTGACTGGCAGGTGAGAAGGAAAACTTTGGAGTATTTGAGTTGTTAGGTGGCAGGTACAGATGACAATGGAGTTAAACCATGTTGTGAAAATCAAGTGTGTGTAATCTTCTGATAGTGGGGTCATAATTTAAACTTGTGGTTGGTTGGGTGACGAAATTGTAAATGGTCCTATTTAACCTTAAGTTGCGACCTGATAGTGATGAAGTCAAGGGTAAGTTTATGGCATTTGTGAAAGTAGTGATTTTGGCCTTCCTCACTTTTTTTAACTGGAGGAATTTACTGATCATCCACAGTTGCATATGAAGTAGGCAGTCTGATGGCAGATTGAAGACAGAAGATGAGACGATAGGCTTGGGTATCATCAGCGTACAGAAGGAAGTTGACTCCATATCTACAGACCATGTTACCAAGGAGCTACAATGTACATGACTGATAGGAGACGGACATGTATTCCTCAGGGTAGTGACATTTGAATGAGAAGCTATTTGTAAAATTTATTTTGACTGTGATAGATTGATTTTTAGTGTTCAGGCTGCCTCAAAGCATTTCACAGACACTGAATTGCTTTTGTGATTTATAAGAAGTGAGAGTAATATTTTTGACCTTCAAGCCTGTTTCTCTGTTTGAGGTTGTGGTGACTGACCTCAGCTACATCTACCTGTACCTCTGTGATTCCCTTGCAATCTGATGACCAACAAACATTGGCCTTGTCAGCACCCCCAACATCTCATCAAAAGTAAGCTTTCTTTTTTTAAAAAAAGCTTAATTGGTGATCAGTTGTCATTCTCCCTAATGTCTAGGGAGTATTGCCTTGTCTCCACCACCTTGGTCAATCACCTCAACCTAGGATGTGGATTCCACATTCAGGAATGAAACATGTGACTTTATAAAAAGTTTCAGTGATGTTGATTCAGGGCTGAATTTTTGTTAGCACAAGCTGTTCTGATTTTCAAATAATTGGGAGGTTTTTTTAAAGTTTCATCTGGGAGAGCAGGAAAGGCCTTGATTTAATGTCATGTTTGAAAAATGCCGCTTCCTTAAGTACTGTACTGGAGTGTCAACTTAAGCTGTTAGTGCTCAAGTTTCATAAGTGAACCTGAAACCCTCCTGACTCAGTTTTGATGTCATTCTCCATTGTTGGTCACCTTACAATCAAACACCACACTGGTATGTATACTTGACTCCAAAGCATGTGATTGGTAAGCAATATATCAAGCGTGTTGATAATGGCTTCTCTTTGATATCCTACTCTAATGAGATAAGTTCCGGTATACTGCCAAGACCCATTCCCCCCCCACCCCAACCCTGGCATGTGTACACGGAAGTGTAGTTTGGAGTACCAGTATGTTCTGGTACACATCCAAAGCCTTGCCAAGGAATATTGACTTGCATAAAATGTTTCACCATAATTCTAGTACTCTCAATCAAGATGGAGTACCTTAACAAAGCAGTAGCAAGACATTCAATTGAAATACCACACAGCCAGTCGTACACATCAAATGAAATGGTTAATTCTTTACAGTTTTAATTAATTACACAATGGACTAAATACTGGCAGTTTCATCAGGAATTTATAATAAAAGAGACTGTACAAAAAATTATTTAACAAGATTGTGACCAATTATTGCAATGGCTTTTGGGAATTCAGTAAACTTTAAGTTAGCAAGAATTGTTTTTGAACTCTGAGCAGTTGTATAAAAAAAATCTTGCAGATCCTCCCCTACAGTAAGCATTTTGTTTGAGAACTATTGCACTGGTTGTGAGGGGAGAGACTGAGCAGATTTATTAAAGATAATTTGCATATTTTCCAAACTTTCAACAGTGTGTCTTTGGACCAAATTGTTGCCTATTTTTGTCACTGATTGGCTTAGCGGTCAGACCTCATTGTGGTCAAATTATTCTTGTGGCGAAATTTATTTTTGTGGTTTTATGGCACTGATTTCATAAACATCCTCTGAACTTGCAAATTTTGGAGAAGGCACAATATGGCTAAGTAATTTCCAACAAGTTATTTGAAATACGTTTGTTGAAAATGCAGTCACGCATCAAGAAGCATCTTCTGTTTTTGATATCTGAATACTCCTTTGTTTAAGCAATGAAACCATTCTGATCCCAATGATTAAACAGTGTGCATGTCCAGGTGACTTTTTTGAAATTTGGTCTTCCGATTTGATTGGATTGTCTTTCCATTATAGTGTGTGTGCATCCATTATTCTCTTTATTTTAGTACGTATATATGTATATCAATAATTACAGGAGCGTTGATTGCTTCCAGCTGAACTAATTTATCACAGATGATGCTGCCCAAACTCTGACATTACAAACAGAAGGTTACACCTTGAAATTTTGTTAGTTGCTGTTTTCGATAATGTCAGCTCAAAGCTGGTTTTAGCAAAATAACTGTCCATAGAATATAGTATGGAATTTTACTAACCACAAACATTTGGTAGGGTGGTACGGATTACAGGAGTATGTATTTAATGCATGCTGTTAAGGATTAATCCATTGAATGTCTGATTATTGGATCATGATTAAGCGAAGTGTGATGGTAGGTAATAAACGTACAGAGAAATCTTTGGTAACATGCTACCAAAGTGCAATTATATCATATTGTTAATCAAGCTACTGTTGACAGATATGTTCTAAGGCATTTTACTTACAGTCTTTGTAAGTGATTTAATCTTTGGTTATCATTTCATAGAATAACTTAATCTCAGGAGTAGCAGCAAAGTGTTCTATCCTGATTTTTGTAAAGTACTCATTAGTGTGGATGTATCTACAAGGTTGTAGTTCGCTGATTTTCTTCAGATATTTTTAAGCAGCAGAAGCTTTACCCTTTGTAGCTTTAATTCATGAAGATATCTGGATGCAATTTTGACCTTGATTTATCATTTATTTTAGCATTCTTGATTTATTCTGTAAATGCCGTCAATTAGTTCATGCTGTCAATTGCCTTAAGCGTGACTATCTGCTGGAATCTTAATTGGAGAAAGGTCGTTTTTGCTTGTTTGCTTGGATATCTTAATTTTTTTTTTCAATTATTGTTATCTTTTGCAGGTTGTATAAATATTAAGCAATTTCAAAAATGAGGTCACATCAAGCTGGAATCCTGAACATACTGTCAAGTCCAGCATGATTGATGAAATGATTTTCTGAACTTGTAGTCTAAAGGGATGTTGCTGGAAATTAAAACTAAACACCTGAGGGTGTGAAGTCTGGCAAATGTTCAGAAAATTGATGTTGTTTTCTTCTTTTCTTTTCCAAAAAATACCTACCACGTGATTGGTGATGGATCTATCGTCCTTCGCATCACTTTTTCACTTTGTGGACTGATCTTGCGTTTTCAGGAAAGGGCCTAAGGTATGTATGGTAACTTCTCTGGATGAATTGATATTTACAGATTGCAAAGTTGTACACAAGCAGCAGAAGAATTGCTGCGTTGTATTTTAAATTTCATGCGTAACTGGTACAATTCTAGTCTTGACTCCGGTTGAGCAAGTGGTAATATGTATTTCTGAAATATTTAACAAAATGCCTCAGATTCTGTATGTAAACACTCTTATGCAGTGATATTCAGTAGCTAGCACTGTTGCCTCACAGCGCCAGGAACCTGGGTTCAATTCCAGTCTCTGGCAACTGTCTGTGTGGAGTTTGCACATTCTCCCTGTGTCTGTATGGGTTTCCTCTGGGTGCTCCGGTTTCCTCCCACAGTCCAGACATGTGCAGGTTAGGTGGAATGGCCATGGGAAATATAGGGTTACAGGATTAAGGTAAGGGATGCTCTTTGAAGAGAAAGTGTGGACTTGTTGGGCCAAATGGCCTGTTTCCACACTAGTGGAGGTTCTATGATTCTTAAATCAATATATTATTAACAATGAAGGTAAAACAATCTGAGGGAAAAAATGAGATGAAGCAAATTGAGCCTCGAGGAGCATAAGGACCAGTGTCAGCTTTGAGATAGCAAGTACTGCAGATGCTGGAGTCAGAGATAAGACAGTGTGGAGCCGGAGGAACACAGCAGCCCAGGCAGCATCAGAGGAGCAGGAAAGTTGATGTTTCGGGTGGGGATCCTTCTTCAGGTTTTTTTAAAAAAAAATGTTGGCGTAAGGACAGAAAATAGTGATCAGAGATGATTATTTACGAAGTTCAAGTAGGTGGTGGTGTTCCTCAGGCTGACTGATACTTTTTTCGATAGCGTAAATTGATATTAGAATATAGAACAAAATTTGAAAAATTGCCCTTACTACCAATCGTGGATATGTGGCAAAAAATGAGAAAGATAATGCTGCCCTGCAACAGTACATAGACCAGCTCTCAGAATGGACGGACGAAAGGCAAATACAGTGAAATAGGAGGTGATATTATGGTAAAAAGACTGGATGCACAATATAAGCTTAATGGCACAGTTCTAAAATGTATCGAAGGATAAAAGGACTTGGGGATCTTTGAAGGTGGCAGGTCATATTGAGTATGTAGTTAGGAAAGTATATGAGATATTGAATTTTAGAACTGGAGGTATTGAGTACAAAAACATGAAAATTCTACTCAACCTTCATTAAATGCTGATGAGGCAACAAGTAGGGTATCACCTCCACTACTTTTTGTGAAAATTTAGAGAGGAAGGAGGGCCCAGGAGAAGGTGGACAATGCATTTACCAGAATAGTTCCTGGGGATAACTTTTTAGCGACAGGATTAGAATACAGAAACTGAGGTTGTTCTCCATGGCGCAAAGGAAATTCTCGTGTCACTTGATAAAAAGACTACAAGATTAGATGACGTAAACAAAATTGAGTTGCATTAAATCATCTATTGTCACATGTATTCAATATAAAATATAGTAAAAAACGTGTTATGCATAGGCTCCATTCACATTAACTTAAAATTAAAACAAAAACCTAACTTGGAGAGTCCAACTTTTCCTTCTCCGCTGCTACAGCCCCGCTCCGGGCCACACCAGCCCATGTCTCGCTGTTGCCAGATTGCCACTCGGCATGGAAGCGAGAGTCCCATTCCAGGCTTCGTAGGCCAGCCGACTGACTCTGTAGCCATGCTGCCTCAGAAGATGCTGCTGCTCTGGAACCCATCAAAGTTGCCTTCCTGGATAGCAAGCATGGGGCTGGATGAACACAGCAGGTCAAGCAGCATCATAGGAGTTAGCTAATAGTACAAGAAATAGGGGACATGTTTAAGGTTTTAGGAAAGTGGGGGTGTGAGGAAGAACTTCTTATGCACTGAGCAAACTCACTATGAATATGGAATAGGGAATTATTTCAAATGAAAATTTTAATGATTCTTGTGGTTTGAGATAGAATAGGTAAATGGGACTGACTGGCTAGATCTGCAGAGAACCTCTGTGTGGCTATAGTGCCAAAACATTTAGAGAAAACATCTAAAGAAATGACCACTCTTTAATTTTAGCTCGTTTGTTAGTTTTCAGAATAACTGAACTCAGATGTTATATATTTTGATTTTGTCTTCATTTATGTTGTGTGTGTATCCATCCTTTATTTTGCCTCTTTTCTCCACTTTTTTCATTATCACTGTTGCTAGGTCTGTATGTATGTGTTAATATTTCTTTTCCTTCTCCTTTCTATTGCTCATTCTTTTCCTCACATAAGCTGATTGTGCAGTTATTCAGCCAAGCCCGAATTCTGTTTTTATGTGATTCATTACATTGTGTTGAGATTGCAATAAACAAAGTTCCTGTCTTCATAATGGATAAAGGTGGAAATTTTCAATGCCTAGTGTTGCAGTTAATATGTTGAGGCTGCATATTCTGCAGGTAATTGCAGACTTAAAATAATACCACTTCATTGGTGGGGAAACCACACAGCTATATATTTGAGCTAGGAATCTTGAAACAGTCATTACAGTTCTTTCCAACTCATTTCTTTCAGCAGCGATTCAAAATTAATGTTGAAAACTTCATGCATTCTAAATCTATGTCTGTGGTAGCCTGTGACATGTCATGGAGTGATTTCCCTTTTAAAATCTTTATCTGAGACATTATGCTGAGATGTGTCATCTGTTTCTTTAAGTTGGACCTCTTGATTCTATTTAATGGACAAGCAAGAAATTTGATTAAAGTGATGACTGACTTTGCTCCTCGCATTTGCAAACTTCAAATTGTTTTGACTCATTTTGGATAATTGTCCTGTATGGGACATTTCTTGTGCAGGTAGCCTAACATTTTCTGTTTAAAATAGTCCTTGTGTGAAGTAATTGAAGACACTTTGGGGTGATGAAGCACATTACCAAGTATCAAAATTTAGAATAATCAACAGGGTGTGGTATCTAAGGAATTCATCTGGTTCTGTCATAATTTGGTCATGTAGATTTTCTGTATCCTCCCCCAATCTCAAAGAAGTGTATTTTAAGTTTTTGTTACATTGACATCCATCAAATATTTATGTCTGCTGCTGGGGATGTTCAGAGTTTTATTAGGTCAATTGTTAGCATTGATTGGCTAAGAAAGTTTAAACATCTCCAATTCACACTATACAATTCTTCATACAATATCTGAATTTATTGCCCACAGTGTACTTGTGCTTATGATGAAAAACATCTTTTTAAAGAGCATATGACACTTTGCATTTTTCATACAAACTTATTGTGTTGAATTGCTTTGGAAAGGCATTAGGATTGTTCATTTGTGCAAAACATTTTTCTTTTGTGCTAAGAAATAAAGGTATTCTTAAACTGCTCTTTGCAGAGAAAGGACAAGTTAAATAGAAATTTTTCAATATTCACTTGCACATTCTGTAATTATTACTCAAGATAATAATTAACTTTGAGTTTGACTTTCTTTTAAATAGGTGTTTGCTTTTGACCATTGTTTCTGGTCCATGGATGAAAGTAATAAAACGAAGTATGCAGGTGAGCCTTTTACAAACTGTGAAACAATATGGTACCATTTATTGCATGTATGTTTGTATGTATGCATCTGGAGCATCTGTGATAAGCTTGTCAATTAATTGTTCTGATAATTTTTGGATTTTGTTTACACTTCACATTGTGAGCGTATCCTAGGAAATGCTGCCGAACTGCTGAAGAAGTACTGGCAACTGTAAATTGAATTGGCTTTTATTTAGAGCTCTCTTTAAATTTCCCAGAAATGTTTTAAACATGTGGATGGATTTGAATTTACTTGACACCACTGACATTTAACTTTGTAAACTGGAGGTGACCTCTTTAGTTTTGCTTACTTGCAGCAACACATGCGTGCACACACACACCCCTATCGTACACCACTCCTTATTTTAAAGTCCTAAGAATGCGTGGAGCCGCTCAAGACTGTTCAACCATTTAATATGTTCTTGCCTAATCTCATTTTGGCCTCAATTCTACTTTTCTGTCCCCGCCCCATAATCAGTTAACCGTTGGTAATTGAAAATCTGTTTGTCTCCTCAAATTTTTATTGTGTCCCAGCAACCACTGCTCTCTGGGGTAGTGAGTTCCACAGATTCACAACCCTTTGAGAGAAGTAATTCCTCCTCATCCCTGTTTTAAACTTCCCACCCCTAAGTGTAAAGCTATGACATCTGGTTCTAAATTGTCCCACACAGGGAAACATCTGCGATACATCCACTTTGTAAATCCCTTTTAGCATTTCTTACACCTCAGTTGGATTGCTGTTTGAACTTCTGAACTTCAGAGAGTATAGGCCTAAATTGCTCAATCTCTTTTCATAGAATTAATCTGGTTAATTTTCTCAGAACTGCTTTCAATGCAGCTTTATCCTCTCTCAAGTAAAAGGACCAACATTGTATGTAGAACAAGAGATGGGGTCTCACCAGTGCCTTGCATGGTTGCAACAAGACTTTGCTACTTTCATACGCCATTCTTTTACAAATAAATGCCAATATCCATCTGCCCTCCTTTATTACTTACTGTACCTGCAAGACACTGAGATCCCTTTGCACCAAAGTATTTTGAATTGTCTCTCCAATTAGATCAAATTCTGACCAAATTGAATAACCTCACACTTGACGTAGTTAAACTCCATCTAATAAATTTTGGCCCATTCACCTAACCTATTCATACCTATTTCTAAATCTCTTATTTCTTCATTGCGACTTACTTTCCCACCTATTTTAGTGCCTTTTGCAAATTTAGTTATAGTACATTCTATCCCTGCATCCAATTTATTTGGGGAGGTGATGGCTGAATGGTATTATCAATAGACTGTGAATCCGGAAACTCAGCTAATGTTCTGGGGACCTGGGTTTGAATCC
This sequence comes from Ginglymostoma cirratum, assembly GCA_024137785.1. NCBI lineage: Eukaryota > Metazoa > Chordata > Chondrichthyes > Orectolobiformes > Ginglymostomatidae > Ginglymostoma > Ginglymostoma cirratum. The sequence continues at coordinate 3,690,367 of JAHRHZ010000029.1, read as the reverse complement.
CGGCATGACACATGGTGGAATTTGAATTGAATAAAAAAAAATCTGGAATTTACTGATGAGCGTGAACCATTGTTTCTGTTGGGAAAACCCATCTAGCTCTCTCAAGTCCTTCAGGGAAGGAAATCTGCTATCCTCACCTGGTCCGGCCTGTATGTGACTCCAGATGCACAGCAACGTGATTAACACTCAACTGCCCTAGCGAGCTGTTCAGTTATATCAACTGCTACAAAGTCTGGAAAGAAAAATGAAACTAGATAGACCACCTGATTGACCTAGACACAAAAATTACAGTCAGAAACAGCCCTGTTGACCCTGCAAAGTCCCCTACTAACATTTGGAAGCCAGTGCCAGCATTGGAAGAGCTGCCTCACAGACTAGTCAAGGAACAGCCTGATGTTGTAATACTTGTGGAATCGTACCTCACCTGCACTGTCCTAGACACCGCGATCACCATTGCTGGATATGTCTTCTCCCATCGGCAGAACGGACCCAACAGAGGTGGAGGCATGGTGGTCTACAGTCGGGAAAGAGTTGCCTTGGGAGTCCTCCACATTGTTGTGTGGACCCATGACGTCTCATGGCTTAAAGTTAAACATGGGCAAGGAGACTTGCTACTGATTACCATGGACCAGCCTCCCTCGGCTGATGAATCAGTACTCCTCCATGTTGAACAACACTTGGAGGAAACACTGAGGGTGGCAAGGACACACATTGTGCTCTGGATGGGGGATTTCAACATCCACCACTAGTCATGGCAGCAGCACTGTTGATTGAGCTGATCAGGTCCTAAAAGTCATTGTGGCTACACTGAGTCTGTGACAGGTGGTGAGGGAACTAACTAGAGAGAAAAACATACTTGACCTCATCCTTGCCAATCTGCCAGCTGCAGATGCATCTGTCTATGACAGTACTGATAGGAGTGATCACCACATGGTCGTTGCGGAGATGAATTCCTGCCTTCACATTGAGAATAACCTCCATTCTGTTGCGTGGCTGTATTACCATGCTGAATGGGACAGACTTCAAACAGATCTAGCAGCTCAAGATTGGGCATCCATAAGGTGCTGTGGGCCATCAACAGCAGTATTGTACTCTAGCACGATGTGCAACCTCATGACCCAACATATTCCCCACTCAACCATTACCGTCAAGCCAGGAGATCAACCCCGGTTTAATTGAGAGTGCAGGAGGGCGTGCCAGGAGCAGCACCAGGGATACCTAAAAATGAGGTGTCAATCTGGTGAAGCTACCAAACAGGACTATTTATATGCAAGACAGTATAAGCAGCAAGTGATCGACAGAGCTAAGTGATCCCACAACTAATGGATCAGATCTAAGGTCTGCAGTCCTGCCTCATCCAGTCGTGAATGGCGGTGGACAATTAAACAACTCTCTGGAAGAGGAGGCTCCGTCTCTCCATCCTCAGTGATGGAAGAGCTCAACACATCAGTCCAAAGCTGAAGCACTTGCAGAAATCTTCAGTCAGAAGTGCCGAGTGGATGATACATCTTGGCCTCCTCCAGTGATTCCCAGCATCACAGATACCAGCCTTCAGCCAATTCAATTCCCTCTACATGATATCAAGAAATGGCTGGAAGCACTGGTTACTGCAAAGGCTCTGGGCCCTGACAACATTTCTGGCAATACTGACATGCTCCAGAACTTGCTGCTCCCCTAGCCAAGCTGATCCAGTACAGTTACAATGCTGGCATCAACCTGACTATGTAAAATTGTCCAGGTGTGTACAGTACATAAAAAGCAGGACAAACGCAACCCGGCTAATTACTGCCCCATCAGGCTACTTTTAGTCATCAGTAAAGCAGTGGAAGGTGTCACCGACAGTGTTGTCAAGCAACAACTGCTCAGCAATAATCTGTTAAGTGATGTTCGGTTTGGGTTCTGCAAGGGCCACTCAGCTCCTTGCCTCATTTCAGCCTTTGTTCAAATATGGACAAATGAGCTAACTTCCAGAGGTGAGGTGAGAATGACAGCCCTTGATATCAAGACCACATTTGACCAAATATGACATCAAGGAGCCATAGCACAACTGGAATCAGTGGGCATCGTAGCAAATTTTCTGCTAGTTGGAGTCATAACCTGGAAGTTAGGAAGATGGTTGAAGCTGTTAGGGGTTAGTCATCTCAGCTCCAGGACATCTCTGCAGTTGTTCCTCAGTAGTGTCTTAGGCCCAAACATCTTCAGCTACTTCATCAATGACCTTCCCTCCATTGTAAGGTCAGAAGTGGGGATGTTTGCCAATGGCTGTGCAATGTTCAGCACCATTCGCGACTCCTCAGATACTGAAGCAGTCCATGTTGAAATGCAACAAGATCTGGACAATATCCAGGCGAGGGCTGATACGTGGTAAATGACATTTCTGCCTCACAAATACCAGGCAAGGACCATCTCCAATATGAGACAATCCAGCCATCACCCAATGACATTCAGTGGTATTACCATCTCTGAATTCCCCACTATCTAAATCCTGGAGGTTTCCATTGACCAGAAACTTAACTGGACTTACCACATAATGAAGTGGCTACAAGAGCAGGTCAGAGGTTAGAAACACTGCGGTGAGTAACTCACCTTCTGACTTGCCAAAGCCTATCCATCAACTGCAAGGCACAAATCAGGATTGTGATGGAATAACTCCCCACTTGCCTGGGATGGGTGTAGCTCCAACAACACTCAAGAAGCTTGACAGCATCCAGGGCAAAGCAGCTCATTCAATTGGCAGATAATGCTTGCCCGGTTTATTTGTTTGTAAACTAATGACAGATTTCAACAAAACCTGGTATATTAATAGGGTATGGTCCAAGGGTGATTTGATTAGATTGTTGGTGAAGTTCTGTTTGCAAAAATTGTTTAACATTGGCTTTAATTTCAAATGCCTGGTTTGCTTCATGTATGTGGAGGATTGTCTCAATTGCTGTTTTTGGAATGTGTTACAACTCTGCTCACATATTGATAACTTTCAGAGCAGATGATTAGATGTGGAATGACTGGGCACCTCTTCAGTGAGGTGGAACCTCTTGATAAAAAGATTTCCATTTCCAGCTTTTCTCTTCATGGTATTAACCAAGAAGGAAAAAGCCTCAGGTAATGCAAAATTTGTAATAATCTTGAGTTAACATATGTCATCTTCACTCTTGTTTTTATTTTCGGTTTCTAAAATCCACCGTATTTTGCTTTTGTATTATTATTTGATTGTGGATGTAATAAAAACACAAGTGGGGATAGAGGAGTTTGGAACTAATATTCTAATGCTTAGAATGCAGTGAAATTGAGCAGCAGAGTTGAGCTTCCAATATAGTTTCCTGGGAGAGCCAAATAACCAGACAAGCTAGGGCCTGTAATAGGAGAAACAATAAATAAGCTCATAGGCCTTCCCTTCAGGTTTTTATAACCAGTCCAACAGTGCACACGGGGCAGTTCTACAGATAACCAAACGGCCACCCACACTGAAGTTGCATTGATTGTAGAGCATCACAGCAGAAAATTATTTTCTTCACAGTCCCTTCAAATGGTTTTTGCTATTTTATGTGCTCTCATTTTGTGCAGAATAGTGATGTGTCCATCTATGTCAGCAATTAATAATAAAGTATGGATGGAATATTAGTGATATATACTATTTTTATGACTTTTGCAATCTTTTCGCATACAACTTATGCCTTTGTGATCTGTGTCTTGGGAGAAAGAAACTCATCTTTGGAAGTACAGCCATTGCTGAAACTAAGTAGTTCATGAAAGGAGTCAGCCCAGTAATACACACAAAATAATCGGCTGTTAATGGGGAAAAGCTATCTGTTTTGTACTGCTAGAGTTGTGTGGGATTAATTGATTTTTTTTTTGTTCTCTTGAATCTTTAGGCATAACTAGAAATGAATAAAACCTTTTTACAGCTGCATGTTTTTTAAGTTGTTTTTGTTAGTTGAGAAGCATTGTTCTGAGGGCATTTTTTGGGAAATGTGAAGACTTCCACTTCTGAAGAAAAGTGATTGGTATAAGGGTTGTTTGATCTTTTTGAGTTAAGGGATAGTGATACTATCCATTGTGTCACTGTCTCAGTTTGGATTTAAAACAGGATCACACCAAAAAAGGACAGGAATGTGCAGCTGCAGTCTGATTGGTGAGCCTATACTTAAAATAGTGACTCTGTTTGTAGTTCCAGCCTACTTGTGAAACTTCAGCATTTCATACAGTTCTTTCCTTCATTTTTATTTATTAATAATTGGTTCTTATGTACAATTAATCAATGCCAATCTTAATCCCTTGCTGTCATATTCAGTTGTCAGCTGTGTGGCACTAGCTATTTGGTGCTAGTCATGACTACTAAGCTGCAGAAAGTTCTCTCAGCATGAACAGCTGGAGGTGACCAGTTGCCTCATTTTAAAAGTTTCAGCATTTTTGAACTGAACATTTCAGTGCTTATTAAAGCTATATTTGGGCAACTAAACATTTTAAAAGCATCCTGATATTTTAGTTAAGAATTGAGCGTTCTCAGTTCACTGTAATAGTTCAAATGGCTAACACATTCCTCCTCTTGAACTACTGAATTGTTTCTACGTGCTACAGCAGTCATATTTATAACATTTCTGAATGAATTTGCCTGTCTAATTTCTTGTAAATCATGCAGTTTGGGATTGTGGATCAGGGCTCATAAAGGATTGGTTCCAGCCAGATCAAACATATTTTGTTTTGGTTTCTTACACTGGGCAAGAAGAAATGCTGCTCATGCCATCAGTGTGGATTGAACTGAGCCACATTTCCAGAGATGGGAGTAATATGTTTTCACTGATCCATCACGGTATTTTTATGTGGCCTCTGTTTTCTTTTGTCGAGCTTTTGCATTATTGTCCGGTATTACTCATCTGGGCATCTACGTCAAAACCTTTGACTTTATCTAAAAACTGAAAGAACTGTAGATGCTGTAAATCAGGAACAAAAACAGAAGTTGCTGGAAAAGCTCAGTTCTGAGGAAGGGTCACCGAATCCGAAACGTTTAACTCTGATTTTTCTTCGCAGATGCTGCCAGACCTGCAGAGCTTTTCCAGCAACTTCTGTTTTTGTTCCATTGTCTTTAGAGCTTCACATCATCTCTGTTCTCCTCCCATTTTGCATGAATACTTCTGATGGAATGCAATCAAAATCAGAATCTTTGTTTGGAGTGAGATCTAGTTCCAGGCACACTCTGGTTGATCAAATGTACTATACCAGTATACTGTCCTGCCCCATAGCCCAGTCTCTCATTTTCACAGCATAGTATCAGTGTGATTTTAAAAGCAAAATCTATATAATTGTATTACAACATGGAAGAAGCAAAGAACTGTGGAAGTTGGATATTACAATTTGATTCTGGTATAGTGCTTACTGAGTGGCAAATAAACATTTTTTCTTTTTGCTTTATCAAGTTGTGTTGCTCATGTATTGAGTCACAGAGATATACAGCACCAAAACAGACCCTTCGTTCCAACACTGTCATGCCGACCAGATATCCGAAATAAATTTAGTCTTGTTTGCCCACATTTGGCCCATTCCTCTAAACGCTTCCTATTCACATAACCGTCCATATGCCTTTTAAATGTTGTAATTGTACCAGCTTCCACCACTTCCTCTGGCAGTTCATTCCATACATGCACCACCCTTCATATGAAAAAGTTGCCCCTTAGGTCCTTTCTTAGATCTTTCCCCTCTCACTTTAAACCTATGTCCTCTAGTTTTGGACTCCCTCACCCTGAGGAAAAGACCTTGTCTATTTACCCTATCCATGCTCCTCATGACCTTATAAGCCTCCTACAAGGTCACCCCTCAGCCTCTGACACTCCAGGGAAAATAGCCTCTCCCTACACCTCAAACCCTCCAACCCTGGCAACATCTTTGTAAATCTTTTCTGAACCCTTTCAAGTTTCACAACATCCTTTCTGTAGCAGGGAGACCGGAATTGAATGCAGTATTCCAGAAATGGCCTCACCAATGTCCTGTACAGCTGCAATATGGTCTCCCAACTCCTATACTCAATGCACTGACCAATAAAGGCAAGCATACCAACTGCTGTCTTCACTATCCTATCTACTTGGGACTCCACTTTCAAGGAACTGTGAACCTGCAGTCCAAGGTCCCTTTGTTCTTCAGCATTCCCCAGGACCTTACCATTAAGTATAGAAGTCCTGCCCTAATTTGCTTTTCAAAAATGCAGCACCTCACACTTATCCAAATTAAACTCCATCTGCCACTCCTCAGCCATCTGATCAAGATCCCATTGTACTCTGAGATAACCTTTTTCGCTATCCACTACACCTCCAATTTGGTATCACCTGCACACTTACTAACCATCCCTCCTATGTTTACATTCAAATCATTGATATAAATGACAAAAAGCAGCAGACGCAGCACCAATCCTTGTGGCACATCATTGGTCACAGGCTTCCAGTCTGAAAAGCAACCCTCCCATCACTACCCTGTCTTCTACCTCAAGCCAGTTCTGTGTCCAGAAATCTAGTTCTCTCTGTATTCTGTGTGATCTAACCTTGTTAACCAGTCTACCATGTGGAATCTTGTCGAATGCTTTACAGAAGTCGATAGAGATCACGTCCACAGCTTTGCCGTCATCAATACTCTGATACTTCATAAAACTGAATCAAGTTAGTGAAATATGATTCCCCATGCACAAAACCACACTGACTATCCCTAGTCAGTGCTTGCCTTTCTAAATACGTGTAAATCCTGTGCCTCAGAATTCCCTCCAACAACTTGCCCGCCACCAATGTCAGGCTCACTGGTCTGTGGCTCCCTGGCTTTTCTTTACCACCTTTCTTAAAAGTGGCATCACGTTAGCCAACCTCCAGTCTTCCAGCGCCTCCCCTACGGCTATTGATGATACAAGTATCTCAGCAAAGGGCACCACACTTACTTCCCTAGCTTCCCATAGAGTCCTATGGCACACCTGATCAGGTCCTAGAGACCTATTCACCATTTTGCATTTTAAGATGTCCAGCATCACCACTTCTGTAATATGGACATTTTTCCAGAGGTCTCTACTTATTTCCCTTCGTTCTCCATCTTCCATATCCTTCTCCACAGTAAACACTGATGTAAATTTCTCATTTTAATTCGTCTCCTCCATCTTCTGTGGTTCCACACATAAGTGGCCTTGCTAATCTTTAAGGGGCTCTATTCCCTCCGTAGTTATCCTTTTGTCCTTAATATATTTGTAGAACAAAACATCTTTTGTCTGATATAACAAGGTGTAGAGCTGGATGAACACAGCAGGCCAAGCAGCATCAGAGGAGCAGGAAGGCTGACGTTTCGGGCCTAGACCCTTGATGCTTGATTTCTAGCGCTAGTAAGTTCATGTCTGATGCAGGAAAGGGAATAAATGAGGTTTACACTATAATATTGAATCAAATGCGTAACGAGAAATGAAATAATTGCTCAAGTTTGAGCAAATGTAGCAGTAAATGTTTCCATGCCTTCTGTTGCTTCTGTTTTCTTGAATCAGAGTCAGAGAGTCACACAGCATGGGAACAAACCTTTGGTCCAACTCATCTATGTCAATCAAGTTTCCCCAAACTAAACTAGTCCCACTTCCCTGCATTTGGCCCGTATTCCTCTAAACCTTTCCTATCCATGTACCTGTCTAAATGTTGTAACCACACCTGCATCTCCCACTTTCTGTGGCAGTTCATTCCACATTCGAACCACCTTGAGTGAAAAAGAGCCTTAGGTCCCTTTTAAATCTTTCTCCTCTCTCCTTAAAATTATGTCCCCAAATTTTGAACCCCCCCCCCATCCCAGAGAAAAGACCTTTGCTATTCATTGTCTATGCCCCTCATGAATTTATAAACCTCTTAGATCACCCCTTCGCCTCCTATGCTCCAGTGGAAAAATATCCCAGCTTTTGCAACCTCTCCTCGTAACTCAAACCCTCCAGTCCTGGCAACATCCTGGTAAATCTTCTCTGAACCGTCTCCAATTTAGTAATATTTTTCCTAGAGCAGGGTGGCCAGAACTTTACAATGTACCCCAAAAGTGGCCTCACGACCGTCCTGTACAACCTCAACATGATGCCCCAACGTCTATACTAAATAATTTGAGCAATGAAGTAAAGCAAGCTAAATGCCTTCTTAACCACCCTGTCTACCTGTGATGCAACTTCTGAGGAACTATGTACCTGAATGCCTAGGTGTCTGTTCAACAATGCTACCCAGAGGCCTGTCACTGACTGTAAAAGTTATGTCCTTGTTAGTTTTACAAAAATGCAATACCTCACATTTATCCAAAATAAATTCCATTAGCCAATCCTTGGCCCATTGGCCCAATTGATAGATTCCTTTGCGCTCTTAAATAACCACCTTCAATGTCGATACAACGATACCACCAATTGATGTCATCCGCAAACTTACTAACTGTACCTCCCACTTTCTCATCCAACTCGTTTAAATAAATGACAGAACAAAAGTGGACCCAGCATGATCCCTGTGGAAAACAACTGGTCACAGGCCTCCAGTCTGAAAAACAACCCTCCACCACCACCCTCTGTCTCCTACTGTCAAGCCAATTTTGTATCCAATTGGCAAGCTCACCCTGAATCCCATGTGACCTAATTTTACTGTTCAGTCGATCATGCAGAACCTTGTTGAAGGCGTTACTTAAGTCCGTTTTGACAACGTGTACCACTCTGCCCTCAATCTTTTTGGTTACATCCTTAAAAAGTTCAATCAGGCTTCTGAGACACAGTTTCCAATGTACAAAGCCATGCTGACTCTCCCTAATCAGTCCTTGCCTCTCAAATGCATGTACATCCTTTCACTCAATCCCCTCCAACAACTTGCCCCCCACTGATGTCGGACTCGCTGATCTGTAGTTCCCAGGCTTCTCCCTATAGCCTTTCTTAAAGGCACAACATTAGCCAACCCCCCCAGTCCTCTGACACCTCACCCATAGCTACAAATATCTATTCTAGGGCCCCACAATTTCTTTCTTAACTTCCCACAATGTCCGGAATACACTTGATCAGCTACTGGAGATTTATCCACATTTATCTTTTTTAAAAGACCTCCAGCACCTCTTCTGTAATGTGGATTGTTTGAGACATCACTGTTTATTTGCTTGACTTCCCTAGGCCCCATTTCTTTCACCACAGTAAAAACTGATGCAAAATATTCATTTAGCGTCTCTCCCATCTCCTGTAATTTTAAACTAGGTCATCTAAGCATATCTTTAAGGGACCCTATTCTCTCCCTTGTTGCTCCTTTGGCCTTAATGTATTTGTAGAATCTCTTTGGATTACCTTTTAACCTTATCTGCCAAGGCTATCTTATGTCCCCTTTTTGCTCCCCGATTTCCCTCTTAAGTATGCCCCCGCACCCCTTGTGTTCTTCAGAAGATTCACTTGATCCCAGTTGTCTGTACCTGATATATGACCCGTCCTTATTCTGGACCAGAGGCTCAATATCTCTAGTCATCTATTATTCCCTACTCTTACCAGCCTTACCCTTCATACTAACAGGAACATGCTGGCCCTGAACTCATTATCTCACCTTTGAAAACCTTCCTGTTGCCAGTCATCCCTTTACCTATGAACAGTCTACTTCAGTCAACTTTTGAAAGTTCCTGCCCAAATTTGTCTTGATCCAATTTAGAACTTTAATTGTTATGCATGGCCTATCCTCTTTCATAACTACGTTAAAACTAGTAGAATTGTGATCACTCATCCAAAGTGTTCTTCTGCCAAACCTTCAGTCATTTGCCCTGCTTTATTTCCTAAAAGCAGGTCAAGATTTGCTTCTTCTCTAAGAGCTACATCTACATATTGAGTAAAGAAAACTTTCTTGAACACAGCAATCAGATCCATACTACTCTCCTACCATTTCTTTTTCCTTTGACTTTGACTTTGTAACTGCAACTCAAGTACCTTCAGAAATTGCTGCATTTGTACCTGTGGAACTAATTGGTGACTGGAAACTTCAGTCTTTATCTGAGTGAAATATAACCAACTTGTTGAGATATTGCTTTTCCCTCTGTCATATTTTATTTGCGTAGAGAGGAAATTTTAAAGATCATTTAGAAATGTTTTGCTATAGCATTGAATCCTCATTTTAAATTATCCTCTTGGGTATAGCATATCTGTAGGTTCTTGATTTATTTACAATTGTGGGCCCGGTCAGATTAGGCAATCTGCAGCCAGTAAGTCACTTCCTTATTCCCAAAGCCTACCCACCACCTGCAAACACAAGTTAGTAGTGTGATGGAATACTCCCTGCTTGCCTGGAGTAAACTCCAGTAACACTGTGACATCAAGAAGTATAACATCATTCAAAACAAAGCAACTTGCCTGATTGGTACAATCATCAAGGCTCCTTGCACAGTACTTCCCAAACCACCTACTGCTAACATCTGGAAGGACAGGTAGCAGGTACACTGCCTCTGAGTCACACTTGGAACTGTTATCACTGTTCCTTCACCATCATCATTCTGCCATTCGTATCTCCTTTTGACTAATCTATTGCCCAATTTTGTCTCGTTACTCCACTGTCTTAGGCTCTGCGCATCTGACTTTATCATCACTTACTATCTCTGACAGTCAGCCCTATCACAGACTTTCCTTTTTTTTTGTCCAGCGTACCCCATTTCACCTGCTTAAAATGTGTTAATTTCTATCTAATGTTTTCCTCTGTTCTGATTGCAGGTTGTTGACCTGCAATGTTGTTTTATTCACTTCTGGGATGTGGGCCTTGCTGGCTATGGCAATCTGTATTACCCAACCCTAGTTGTTTTTGAGAATGTGGGTAAGCTGCCTTCTGAACTACTGTAGTCTGCTGTAGGTGGGCCCACGATGCCATCAGGGAGGGTTAACTGTTTGGTGTCTCTCCCGCTCGCGCTCTCCCGCTCGCGCTCTCCCGCTCGCGCTCTC